>JAZGTJ010011053.1:0-17362 GCA_036877575.1 Botia almorhae
AAAGAGAGAGAGGGAGAGAAAGAGAGAATAGGTCGTTTGATGGTATCAATAGATCAGCCATGCTTGCACTTTTGTTTTTCGTTAGAACAACAAAAGGTAAATGCCACACAAAACAACAGCAAACAGAGCTTTAACACGGGCACTGCTTTTCATTTACACACAAACAAAATACAGAGCGAATACAGAGCTTGACCAGAACTGTTAGATACTGAAAGGATTAGTTCACCCAAGTGGAAATTCGGTTACTTTCTGTCTTCTGTGGAACACAAGCAAAGACTTGACTTGTGACTTGTATGAATAATGCTTTTTCATACAATATATAGTGAATGGTGACTGCGGCTGTCTGTCATCGCTCATTGCTCAAAACTTAGTCATGTGGTTTTAGAAATAGAACTGTATTTATTATATATGGGAGTGCCTTGTTCAGAGCAAAATGTAATCCTACCTATAGCTTACACTATGTTTAAAGAACCTATATAGAATAGGTTCACCAAATGATTTACTGATGTACAACAACAGGCTAGTAAGTGTAAAGGCTATTTTCTCGAATGGCTGAGTCTAACCCTACGTCAGCATGCTACACGTGAATGAAACACTGTTTACAGAATGAGCGACACTATTTATAGTATGAGTAAACAGATCCATTCTGGATCTTGTTTGGGGACATCAACGCACTGACAGCGTCCCAATTAAAGGTAAGCAATTTCAGAGAGATAAGCAATAGTAACCTAGCTTTGAAAGCATGAGATCCCGCCCACCCTTCAGAGAGCTCTCTAAAGCCACGCCTCCTCCAAAACACGTGAACCCGGTGCGCAAACACATGCAAATACATATTCTGACAGGCGAGGACCGAATGCAATGACTGGACGAACCTTTAATGTGTAGAGACTTGGTAATCACTCGACCGTGTCTGTTTAATAGATAAACCTTGCGTTAAAAGATATATAATACTTGTATAATTGTTCATTTTACAGTGATGTGAATCAATATTTAGCTAGGATAAGAATTGCAATGCACAAAACCCCACTGATATATTATTTTTTCTACATTGTACATGAAAACGTAAATGAAAACATTTTAGGGTTCATAATTCAGTCAGAATCATAACATGCCGCGTCATTCCTCTTGATCCAAACCTGATGCTAGCGTTAGCAGCTCAGCTCTGTCCAAACCCGATTAACAGAGCGCTTGTCGTACCTGTGTCCGGCAGCCGCTCCGTCTCTCTGTGTCGGTCCCTCCGTTGCTCTCTTTCCGTGTGTTTTTACACTGCATTTATTGCATAACCGTATTGGGTTTAGCACGGGCTGATCCGGGACAGGTTCGGAAGAATTTAGGAACGATGCTCCCAGCGTGCGCGTCTCCTTGACAGCGTCAAATCTCCGCGAGAGCTCGAAGGTAAAAGCTGTCATGTGCGCATGCGCAGACTGAAGTCTAGCCCATCTCCAGCCATCAGAGCGACAGACGGGACGAGCTGAGGTAGAAACTGACGCTTTTAAATGTCGGTAACGTCAGTAAATGACAGATACTGTGTAATATTTGTGTGCAGTAATAATAAGAATACTAGTAGTAACGTGCTGTCTGCTAAATAACAGTGTTTAGACTATTTGTTGTGATTATAGATAGATGACGAGGTAAAGGACAAATGCTGGAACGAGCTAATCGAAAATTAAATACGGGACCGTGAAAATACATTAAAAACTTCTCATTCCTAAAGCTAATGGCGTGTTTTCTTTATTTTTTGAAGCATTTTTCGTTTCTATCCCGTACCTTCATTTTTCTGTCAGCAGATGGCGGTATTGGTAAACGCCTGTACAAAAATAAAAGCTTACTATGTGAAAACACACGATAAATAATACTTTAAAAATATTTCCAGAGCACTTACAATGATTTCTTTATCTAAAACATGACTATTAGGTGTCATTACAAGAAAAGCGTTTTTTAAATGTTTTAAAACGCACTGATCACTTTTGTTTTCTTCCTCAAAAATATTTAAGTGTAGTTAGAGGTATATGTAGCGCTTATGCAATAAAGACATTTTGTGTATATCAAGAATGTTTTTAAATAAAAATACTAATAAAGATCCGCTTACGCACATAAGGATGTGTTGTCCAGCCCAAATAAATAAATAAATCGGTTGCTGTCCTTGGTCCTGAAACACGATTCAGTTTTGATTCCAGTATGATCTACATTCATAATGTTAATTATACTAAATTATACTATACCGAGCGTTTTAAATATAGCACACCGTACAACACAAACGTCACTGTCCACCACGACAAGCTATGCCGCAGAATGAATGAGAAGTACCTTTTATTAAATAAAAAGCAGCTTCACAAAAGAAGGAACATTGCGAGAACGATGGTTTTAAAAAAAATAATGTTTTGTAAAAAAACATTTCCAGGCTGAGGTGTAAAAAATGGCGGTCTGAACAAGGGCAAGAGATGCAGGAGAAAAACAGCAATAATTTACAGCTTTTACGTGCTATAAGGAATATAAAGACTGTTACTTCGATGAAGAGGAGAAAAAATGATGAGGCATTTTAACGTTACATTTTTCTTCTGACTTGAGCGTCACAAATCTTTGATCTGTCTTGTCGAGTTTGAGTTTCATTTCCATCTGCTGTTTGGTCCCGTTTGAATCATTGCAAGCGGGGCTTTAGAGAGAACTGAAGGTTTTTAACCATTTCCTCCACATGTTTGGCAAGGAAACAATATGACGTCTAACTGTGATATTGTTTACTGTAACTCAGAGAGAGATCGTTTAACATATCTTACTGGAGATGCTTACAAACTACATAAACAATGCATGTGTACTCAGCACAGCTTCGTTCATATTGTAATGCAACTAGCAGTATGATGTTAATATTTTAAAGTTTAATTTTTATTGTTCGTTTTTTGGGGGGGTTTAATATCATGATTTCATGGACCACTAGAGGATGCTGTTAGTCTATCTGTGAAATATTTGCTGCGTGTTGCATGAACTGCAGTCTTGCATGAACTGCTGTGTCCAGTGCTGTTTTAGCCAGAGACTGGTTTCTCATGCAGTATTTATTTAGCATTCAAACATTTGGACCTGTTACATACAAACAAACATACATTAACATTCCCTCTCGATTTCATTGTCTATCACACTGACGGTATTTTCTGACTCTGTTCAGGTTATTGTCACTGTTATGATAAGCATACGATCTATGCTGTGATTTAACTGAGGATGTAGATACAGCCAATCACAATGAGTTCTTTTAGAAACAGATCTAGACACCCAGACACAGATCTAGAAACAGATCTAGACACCCAGACACAGATCTAGAAAGACTCTTTGGAGCACAATCACGCCCAGTCCTTGTGTCACACAAAATTTCAAACACGGCTGGTGTGTTCTGTGTGGCTGTTGCCGGTGTTGATGGATAGCTCTGATAATCCTGGTTTTAGCTCCAGTCTAGGGTCAGTGTCCATGTCATGGAGCTTCAGATTCCGGATTTTGTCCCCATTTCTGCAGTTACTGTTGCGATCAACAGCCGTTTTTTGGCAGATAATGGGCGTGACTGCCGAATGGGATGGGCAAGCAACATTTATGGGGATGGGTTTGAGCTCCGTCTGTCTATACTGGCAGTGCAGGTATCTTGAAAATGCTCGTCTGTACGTCTTGTTAAACAGCGTGTACACTAAAGGGTTTATTCCTGATGAGATGTACCCTACCCAGACAAACACGTTTAGCAGTTCTGTGAGAAGAGGTTCATTACAAGCTCCGCGGCAGAGGACGTACAGAACGTTAGTGATAAAAAAAGGACACCACATGATAAGGAAGAGGAAGAACACCACGCCCAACACCTTGGAGGCTCGCCGCTCGTTCTTGATGGCCTGCATCATTCCGCGCCGCCCGTGCGCTCCGCCTGGGTCTCGCCCGGCGGGCGAATTCATCTGAGATGGAGCTTCTGAGCTCACGATTATAGAAATGTTGTCTGAGGGCGGGGTCAGACTGAGGGTGTTTCCATCGCTGTTGCTGATCTGAAGACAGTTAAGGCTACTGCGACGGGACGGAGCAGATGGTGGGGCAAGATGCGAGGTGGATGGAGCTGGAGGCTGCAAAGGCTGCCGAGAAGACGCTTTGCACTCATAGAGGAAGACTGAGGCCTGTCGCTGCAGCGCTTGGACCGTGAGGCAATACGTTACAACCATTATAACCAGAGGAATGAAGAAGGCAACAAAAGAACCGACCAGTATGAAGTGTTCCTCGTTCAGAACACAATTGCCATTTATAAAGACCTTATCTCTGTTATGCAGTCCAATCACTGGAATAGGCATTGAGATACCTGCAAGAGAGAGAGGGGGAGGGGGGGGTCAGGAGAGAGAGAGTAGTCAATAAAATAAACTCTTATCTTTTCACATATGTTGAACAAGTCTTTTAACCCAACAACACTGGTTTTATGTCGACAGTGGAGGAGCAGGGAGAGACAAAGAAGTGAGATGGAGCAACATGCAGAATTATAAACCACAAGAACAGTCAGATTAACGAATTAGGGAGACAACTGAGTGCAAAGGAATGGAGAGACGTGTAAGAGAGTCAGAGGTGTCTATCCGAGGCGAATGCTCTCTTGTATTCATAATGAAGAGAAAAAAAAGATCTTTATTTAATTAGAGCAGATGAAACAGACTGTCAAAGCAGATGGAGATCCAGATAAACATCAAATAAACACTGGGCTCATATTTAAACAGAGGATGCATGAACTCTGTCATCTGTACCATTGTTACTAAGTCTAACTGACATTAGAAAATGAGATGAGAGCCGTCTGTAGACAAAGAGAGCAAGAAAATTAACAGAGATGGGGGATGAGATTTCCTGTTTTAGTCATTTTGAATGAAGGGTTCTTGGAGAACTGCTGAGTGATGGAGGAAAATCATCAGACGGGGGCGTTTCATTTATACAATATCAAGTTTTGTTCTGTTGCTGAACAAAATGTCTTCTTACACGCAGCTGGAGCCTCTCGTGGACTTAAGAAACCCTGCTGTCAACCTGCTGTGTTTTTAATTTAAAAAAATGAAGCACTTCATATCATATTTCATATGGTCTCATTTCAAATGTTTCTCTGACCTATTGAAATGGTCCAAACGGCAGCAATCTTGAGCATGGCCTTGGTGCGAGAGTTGAACCGGCTGTGCTCGATTGGGTTGCGTATGGCCACGTAGCGGTCCAGAGAAATAGCACACAGGTGCATGATGGAAGCAGTGGAGAACAGCACATCCAGATATATCCAGATGGGACAAAGAGCACTGGGCAACGGCCAGGCATAATCTAGAAAGACAGACACAGAGAGACCGTTTAGTAAGATGCTTAATTCAATTCAATTTGATTTATATAGCACTTTATACAATGTTACACTGGTGGCTGCTTAATAAGAAAGACAGACAGACAGACAAAAGAAAGAAAGGAATTGCAAGGTGGTTCTAGAAGTTTATGTTTTAACAGGCAAGAGGACTTCCGACCAAGAGATGCTAAAAATGTCTGAGTTACATCAGAACCCTGAAATAATCCACACCACAGCACAGGCAGGTTATGTAAAGATGAAGTCATTCAGAGTTGTGTAGGATGTTCCACACACACTGCTGTAGTGGTCAGTATAAACGTATAATAAAGTGAATCGCTTGTTTGCAGAGTTTTAGACAGCATCAAGTAGAGGATATTGAGGGATTATGTGTATTGACAGTTCCCTAGACAGAATCAACATCTGATGTCACATCTGATGAACAACTGTGCCCCAAAATTCAACATTTGGTCTGTAAAGGTTTAAGTTAAATGGCCATACAATGAAATGATCCATACCCAGGATGGATCATGCTTCCTGCCTATTATAAAGCCTCCAGTAGGAGGTCCTAACAGCATTTGTCTTTTGTTTGTGGACCATTCATTAGGATCTACAAGACGGCTATGCTACACGACTTTTATCAATAAACTCTTTTCCCCTGAACTTTGGTCAAGCTTACTTATTTTATGTATTAGAGAAATGTAATACATTGGCGAGCCACCCAATGACTGGTCAGCCAAATACATGGAAATCTAACAGTACAAAGAAACGGCAAGAGTTCTTGGAGACCAACATTCACCCTCCTACAAACTTCAGACAAGAGATTACACCTGTAATACCACATCTCAGGTTTAAATTGATCGGCTTTCAGGTGACAGAAGTGGCGAAATGGAAACGTCCCCCAGAAAGGACACGTACTAATGCAGGGGTCATAGTCTCTTACTGAGAGGTCCACAGGTCTGCAGGGGCGCGTCTGAGGGCCAGACGCCATTAGCGCCACACGAGCCGCGATTCATTGTCAATTTGATGAGAGGCCAGGGCAGACACTGCAGGCGTGGGCTGAATGAAACTGGAGCACATCCAGACAGCACTGTGAAGATCAGGACACCTGGACTGGAGGTGTGGAAACATCTGATGCCAAGTTAACAAAATGAATGATGGAACAGTTTCGCTGCCAGCGTGCGACTGGCAAGTGTTCTGACACAGATGGCGAGGGAAGGGGTTTTCCTCTCCTCATTTATTTGTGTATGTCTCTCCGGTGGTCTCATTCACACGGTGTAGTCCAGTGAAACAGCCCACAGTACATGTGATTACACATCCCCTAATAAAGAGAAATGACTGCAGTGCGTTCATGAGGTGACAGACTTAGTGGTTAAATAAGCAGTGAGAGAGAGAGAGAGAGAGAGAGAGAGAGACAGATGGCGAGAGTGTGGAAGAAGCAGCAGAATGAACGGTTTCCATCCATTCTCCAGACCTCCTCGTCCTCTGCAGGGTCGCACAGGGACTGGAGTCTATCCCAGCATTCCACCGTAGGCAGGAAACACCCAGGACAGACGGCCAGTCCATCACAGAGCTCACACACACACACACACACAAACACACACACACACTGTTTTGTCGACTGTTTTGAACTGCTGTAAAAGAGTGTGGGGCTCTAAACATAATTCACCCTCTGCAAAGACCCGCCCCCCTTAGTTACCGTTGCTACGTCCAACAAGCATTCGTTACCAGCCATGGCTCTCCCACCATAAATTCATAATTCATAATTAATTAAGAAATGATAACTTGGTGCTGATTTACATGCATGATGAATGAATCTTTCTCATCACCGTTGAAACGGTACGAAGAAAAGATAAATGAATTGTTTATAAGTATCACTGATATTATTGACCAAAAGCCAATGAAGCCATTAAGCGCCGACTTGCACCATTTGTAAGATACGTATAATGTAAACGTTGGCTCAAGACTTCACTTACCGCTGACAGACACAGCCTAGAAACACACTCACACACTTTCACTCAGAATAATCAGCACTTAGCTGATTATAATGGGAGCAGTCAGTCTAGAAAGTTATTGTTAAGCTTTACATGTTTACATAAACATGATCAAAATAATCAGTAGCTGCAGGTCTGCTGGAAACACATGAAGCAGGAGCGGACCGTCCTCAGCTCCAGAACTCTGTCAGTAGAAATAAAGAAGGAATTAGCCTGTCAGATTGTTTTTCAGCTGCTCAGTGTAAGTCTTACACGAATCCTGACATTATACAGTCCCAAAGAAAAGGACTCCCATACTTCTACCACCCTCTCTCTCTCTCTCTCTCTCTCTCTCTTTCTAAAAATCTGAGCTACGATTTCTATGCTTGATGCAGACATGTGGCAGGCCATACGCTCCATCACAAACCCTGTATCTCACTCTCCTTTATATCAGTTTTGGAAATGATGCAGTAGAACTCCAAACCAACTCTCTCTCACACACACACACACACACACACAGATTAAACAGACTGAATCAAGATGAAGGTCAGTGGGCTGTATCTTCTGAAAGTGAAAGTCACACACACACGCACACATACACACTGAAACACCCACATGCTTTTAAATATGTGACCGCATCGCTCGCAGAAATTTGTATTTTCATCACATGCAACCCCCACATCCACACACACACACACACACACACAAAAAAACATGATTAGATGCTGTAAATGAAATGAGGAGGGTGAAATCCATCATTGTCGCATCCACTGCAGTGGAAAACAATCTCTATCAGTGTGTGTGTGTGTGTGTGTGTGAATTTGTATGTAGGTGATTATTTCACACACATTCACACACATTTCAACAGCTGACGATATTTTGTTCAGTTTGCTGGTAATAGCATCACACACTCACTGTTTATGACAACAAGCAGACGTGCAGCACAGCCCGTCCACTCCAGCTTCATCTGTTCAGTCTGTGTGTATATGTGTGTATATGTGTGTGTGTGTGTGGGGGGGGGGTCTAGCACAAGACTACGCACTGTGTATAATGTACACGTACAGTATGTATGTTTAAAATGTAACGTTTCTGTGTGGCCGTTTTATCGTATATAAGTTTGACTTTAATTGTAGGGGTCACACTGTCTTTGAGAATGTCCTCACAAATGCAGTGAAACATGTTGGAAACTGACTGGTGGGGGCATAGCATAGCTTAAAAAGATCTGTGTGTTATGCAGCTAACACATGCACAGAGTATGGAGAGAGCTCTGTACTATGTATTCTGAAAGGAACTCCCCTATGGCCGGGGGAGATGGACAGTATGATCTCTCTCTGCACAGCGAGGCAGAAATACTCTAAAGCAGACTGCAGCTCTGGGGTGTCTGGACTGGAAAACCATTTAAATTCTGCCATAGGCGATATTTCTGTGTCTTCCTGTGTAAAGCCATGCCAAACAAGCCTCTGTCTCTCTCATTGTGATCCCCCTCCCTCTCTCTGTATCTGTTCTCTCTCTCCCTCTCTCTCTCTGTATCTGTTTCTCTCTCTCCATCTCTCTCTCTCTGTATCTGTTTCTCCCTCTCCATCTCTCTTTCTCTCTGTATCTGTTTCTCCCTCTCTCTCTCTCCCTCTCTCTCTCTCTCTCTCTCTCTCTGTATCTGTTCTCTCTCTCTCTCTCTCTCTGTATCTGTTCTCTCTCCATCTCTCTCTCTCTGTATCTGTTTCTCTCTCTCGTTTTCTCTGTGAAGGGAGATTTCATGCTATACGGTGCTATAAAGCGAAGTTATAAAGCAGTTAAATCTTGACACCTCTGGCTCTTTCCCTTCCTAACTTTGCCGGTTACTCTGCACCACACAACACGAAGTTCATCAAACATTTCCAAAATCAACCACCTTTTCTTTTCAAAAGAGAGAAGTTAAGGACACGATCTCCCAGAATGAGACCAATTCAATGTGTTATTTAACCGGGCTAGATTCTCTCGGGCCTGTAGTATAATGAGCCATGTTATCTGAGGAAGAGGACCATTCTTCCTCACACCATTGATAAAGATGCTCTAGAGTTCCATCATTGGATTTTCACAGTGCTACATTCTGTGGCTGATAGGAACTTATAATGGTATGCATCCTTTTAAAGTTTGCCTCCTATCTGCATTTTTACACTCTGCAAATGCTGATGTCACAAACAGCAGCGCTAAAGACTGACCTAAAATGATCTTTACCCACAATGCACCACACCTGCCAAATCCAACACTGCAGTCCAGCACTTGGCAGGGATGATGCTGAGCGCAGTAAATGCGAGTTCTGTGCTTACTCACCATACAGGATGTTTATGAGAGAGATGGGCATCACCAAAATGCCCACCAGCATGTCGGCCACGGCCAGCGAGCGCAGGAAGAAGTTTGTTGCGTTCTGCAGCTTCTTCTCCAGCGACACGGCCAAGATAACCAAAATATTTCCTCCTATCGTCAAAAAGATAATCACCAGTATCAGAAGCGCCGGCCAGTTCTTCTCCTTCATCATCTCTCTTTCTACCCCATGAGGGGAGGATGAAGAAGAGGAGGATGAGGAGAGATTAAAACCGTAGTCCATCCCGAAGAAGCTCTGGTTCAGACTCATGGTGGTATTACCCGGCCAAACCATCCAGCCAACTAGATCTAGAGAGGATGTTGTAGAGCCGAACCCAGCCTGAACCGGTCCGCCAGGTGCTCCCATCATCTAAGTGTCTCTCTCTCTCTCTCCAGGACAGTGTTTTAATTGTTGATCTTTTCGGTCATGGCCACTGACAGGAAGATCTTTGGATCGTTGGTGTTGTGTAAAAAAACTCAAAGTGATTCACTCAAAATGCTAAGTGAAGGAGAAATCGACTGTGTTCAGGGTATCCATAGCATTGCCTTTAGCTAGTCTGAGGTGGATGTTCTTGATCATGAGGAGCATATCTGTAAAACACAAAAAGACACACAGAATAACTCCACTGCATCACAGACATCACAGCTCTTTGAGGTTGTGAGGTATTGAGGTTGTGATTAATAGTATTTTCACATTAGGCTGTGTCTGATGGTGGCCGCCGAGCAGTTTTAACTCATCCTGCTAAGTTTGTTCTCACAATGAGAAAATCTCCATCGTAATACGACATAATGATCAGTCACAAGAAGATCTATCTATTTCAAACACCTGTGAATTCAGGGTAAATGAGGATAATTGAGTTCACCAAGTTAAAATGCGACAGTATGCTTCAGTCTGGGTCTCCACGCACCTGCACCGGGCTACAGAGAGCTTTAATTGATCACATCTGAGGTTACTTCTTAATTAAATGAACAGGTATTAATAACTCCAGACACCTGTCAAAGGTAATGTAATGTCATTATTAATGTGACAGACAGGTGGGTAATCTTGGTCTTCTCCTGCATTCAGTCACTGAACGGAGCGTTACGTATAATCAGTTTGGGTAACTGCAGCTCTCCTTTCACTGTGCATCATAACAGGTTCACTGTTATGTGTGAAAAACCCCACATCAAAGCCATACATGCTTTAAATAACTCCATACAGCCAGAGAAACACGCCTTAACATGTTGAAATGCTGAGCATGTTGCATTCGTTCAAAAACTCAATTACCTCCTCAGAAGGTTGATATAATCATGAATCAATAGGGTGATTACTTAAAGCTGCAATCTGTCACTTTTGCCTCTCTATCACCATCTCTGTTTAAGACATAAAATTGCAATTTACTTGTGAAGTTATTTCT
The DNA here is from genome assembly GCA_036877575.1 of Botia almorhae. Taxonomy (NCBI): domain Eukaryota; kingdom Metazoa; phylum Chordata; class Actinopteri; order Cypriniformes; family Botiidae; genus Botia; species Botia almorhae. Next base: position 11,013 of record JAZGTJ010011053.1, read on the forward strand.
TTATATGGATGACGAGTTTCAATGCTAAACAACTGCTGGAAGAACAAGCTACAAACACTGCAGCATCTACACAACCCGGACATGTGATGTAGTAGCCGGATCTTTTTCTTTCTGTGTACAGATATTTCTCATGAAATCGGGGTACAGTGAGGAGATTGTGCTGAACACTGATCTGTCACGTACTTGATCAGTAACTATTTTTTGTTTATTTATAACCACAAAATGCTACGGATGGCAGCTTTAAGTTTTTAAACAGTTAAGATGATCAGTTTTTTATAATAAATTAAAATATTGGTTAGTTGCCTTCAGGGCCAGATCTAAAGAGCACAGGGGCCCTTGGGCCACAAACATCACAGGGGCCGTCACCTATCACCCTGAAACAACAAAAGTAACATCGGAGCAAAAGACTTTTGAGCGGAACTCTGGCATATTGAGTGGACAGTGCTTCAGGCAACCCATGTTTGACTCAAGGACATTTCCAGATCCTTCTCCCCTCTCTCTCCCTGACAGAAATAATAAACACAAAACTGTTTTGGTAGTCACTGAGCACTCATGTCACGAAGGAATTTTCTGATCATGTAACAAGCACAGAGAAAGAACCAATTTCAGCAAGTCAAATGCAACGACACCGAGATTTTCTCTCTTAAATACAGAGTTGGTCCTCAACAGACAGAAAATGCCAGTAATGCAGAAAAATATGACACAAGCTGTCCTGGTTTCCATCTACAAAGCTGATGAAGTGGCTTTTATATAGTGCAGGGGACGGCAGTTTTCTGATACACGGACATGTTTCCCGCCCAGTTAAAGAGGGAGAGAGAGAGAGAAATCACAGTATTCGTCAGACACAGCACAGCTCTCTGTAGTTCACCTTATCGCACAAAACTAGAGATAAAGCAAACAACAGCAAAAAGTAAACGACTCAACAATAAATAAATCACCTGATAATCGCTTCCTGTGCCTCACCACGCACACATGCACATCTGCCATACATACAAATTATACAGGTTCAATGAAAGTGCCAAAATTCTGCTCCCATTATCAAAGAATAGAGGATCTTCTTTGGGGAACGCGCAGGAACACTAGAGGGATGCTATGAGAGGCATTATGGCTGGCAAAGAAGCAAAACTCAGTATCATGGGTGCTAAAATTGAACCGCGTCTCACTATATTCGTCCCTGATTCTGATCTGAATGAGTCGTAATGCAGTACAAGCAGAAAGCACACAGTTATTAGAGAGAACACTGAAAGATGAACTCCAGGTTAACGAATCTGATCGAGGCTCTAAATAACGTCTGATGTGAATCTTAATCTAAGTCTGTCCCTCTCTCATTCTCTCTCTCTCTCTCTCTTTCCCCTCAGATAACTCTTCAGTTATCTTCCATTAATGAAGTGAATGCAAGTGACTGTGATTCTGCATTTCAGCTCTTTACGAGTAATTAACCTCCTCAGCAGAAACCAACCAAGGACCCGAGAACTGAGTTAAAGCACGACACAGAAAACCGGAGCAACACACAAACACTTCCCAGGTTCTTGTGAAGGGGAATTGCTGGAATATTTCTGGATGATAGGAATTCTGCACAGAAAACTGTGCTGGGGGCGACTGGAATTTTCTCCCACTGAGAAAAGTTTCAACAGCCTTTTACTTCCTGGCAGGAAGGTTAAATGGTCTCTTAAGTCAATTCTGCATTTGAGTGTGTGTGTGTGAAATAAGGAGAAGAAATGAATGCTGAGTAGTTCATTAGTCCTGGAGCTGCACACAAAGATCAGCAGAGACAAATGGAGAGAGAGACACTGCAGGACTAAGATAAGGCCTCTGACAGCGTCACTGTGTGAACAAATCTATAGGTGTGTATATATAGAATTCCTCCGTACAGATAATATATGAAAACACTTCTGTAGGTGCTTCAAACTCCTACAGAAACTGCTGTTCTTACCTGTAATGAATATATGACACATGTACCTGAATTTGACTTCCTGCGTTACAAGTATAGATGCATATATATATATATATATATATATATATATATATATATATACATATATACAGTATATATATACCATATGCTCTTCATGTTTGGACATATCTTCTCTGTATCTTTAGAAATTAAATATATATGCTCTTATTGGCTGCTGCCTCTTCATGCTTTAAATGAAACTGTTGCCATATATGAAAAAAATATATAAATATGGGGCCATATATCAGATATCTGTATGGCATAAATCCAATAGTATAGTCCTGCACACGTTATATGGTAATATAAATGAATTGTAAAATGTGGTGAGGTAGAACGGCCATTAGCGTGAATTCTAGCACAAATAAGATAAACATCACTAATAAGATAGATTTACATCTGTCCCCAGAGGAGCACAATAAGACAATAGACCAGAACTAAACATGTTTACCCAGATTTCTCCCAGCATGTGCTTGGAATTGACCTCAGTCATGACGCCATAAAGAAAAATCTTTCTCATGTCTCATTTATCATTGCATTTAACTCAGTGCTGCTTTCCATGGCTGAGGTTTCCATTCCTGACCGCAGGGCTAAACTGTTTACATACAGATTTAGAAAATAACCAGCAGGCCTAAAAAGCCATTTACTCACAACGGTTAATGCAGCACAACAGAAAAAAATTCCAGCCTCAATTTATCCTGGCCGGGAGAATCATGGCAGAAGAGCTAAAATATATCATTATGGGATGGAAGCCGTTTTTCGATTCATATTTCAAGTACGCCACAGTACAGTGTAAACTGCATCGCAAGGCACGTGACAAGAAAATAAAGCAAAGTCAAACAATAAACAGTTAAAACCAAACTACCCTGTTAACTGTCGCCCTTGGCGATTTCTTTTCATGTTGTCTTGCTGTTAGCTGGTGAAACGGCTTGTGCAGGATTTTGAAAGAGAATCAATAAATGCCCAAAACAACTGCAGATACTTTGTCCGCTCTTCATTCGTCCCAATGCCCCCTGGAATACTTGATTCTGATTGGTCAGTCAAGACATTAAACAGTTTTTAATGAATATATTAATGAAAGAAACAGAATATAAATGAATGATAACCGCAGCCCATGCAAACACAGTATAATGAACTGATTCTCATCCAGGAAACCTGTGATTTCTACATAATTCTGCTTATGTTTCTCTGTACAGTATCTGAGATTAGAGTTGAGATTAAACTCAATTTAATTTTAAATCAATATTTCATGTTTATGAATGTATTAATCTGTTTAGCAGGAACCAGAAGAGGACAGTAGCTTACTGTACATTATCAACCCACATACTGTTTACTAGAGACAGATTATGTTTGATCACAGCCAATTTCTTACAGTTTTATTATAACGATACTGTTCTTAATCTACAGCCTGCAGTACATTAGCATTATAACCTTCAGGTCTGTTTCTACAATCTGCTCCCTCTAGATAACTCATGCTTCTGATCTGTACAGCGTTGGTGCCAGTTTCAGTTGTTTTCATGCAGGAGGTCAGTCAGCTAATAAATTAGCTCATGTGGGAGTCACTTAAGACCTCATCAGATTTTTGCAGCATTCCTGCAGTTATGTAAAGGAAATGTAAATGTGCTCTGGAACAGAAATCTAACGAGCAGACAGCCTCTTCTTCTCGCACCTCACCCATACGAACAGTCATCGATTCCTGAGATACTGAGACAAAACTGATCAGCAGATTTAAAAATGACGTGTCAAATATTTATCAGAAATCTAGCATTCACTAAATGCATGTTTCACACTACAGAATCTTATAGTGTTAAAAAATAAAATCCATGTAAACAGAAAGTTCCGGCCAACTTCAGAGTTGTGATGTCATTCAGCACGAAACGGAGAAATAAGGGGTGTGGCTTGTTTATTCTATACTGTTTCATAAAGACATTAAAAATGAGGTGAATACACACACAGACACGCACAAAACTAAACTAACTCTTTGAAAGCAGAAGAAACCTCTTTAAATTATGAAATGGTCACTCTAAACACCTCTGTAGAGCAAAGCTTTTAAAACATTCTCTAGAAGCGAATATCTTTAACAGAAACAATAATTACAAACAGCCTTTCCTAAATCAGTGAATTTGTGGACATGTAACATTATCTTAGAAACAAGAGACAGACTCACCAAACCGCAAGTTTTATCAAACACCACCCCCATTGTTCAGCAGCACCAACGTCTTTTGTAGAAGTTTCCTTTCATATGCTAAATTTGTGCCGGCCTTGTGCCTACAAAATATATCTTATATCAGAAAAAGCTGAATTCAAGCAAAACCAAATTCTATAGCGCACGGCATTGTGGGAATGTATTGTCCTGATTTGCATTCCATTTGATAGGGCGTATTTTTCTATTTCTTTTGAAGTCATAGTGGCTATTGGCAGCCCATCTGCCACTCTTGGAATTATCTCCATTTACCAGCTCTGATCATTCAAAGAACAAACAAATTCCTCTGTAAATGTATGCATGAGGTCAGTCTAAAGGTCTGATAATAAAACTCCAGCAGATATATGAGGCTGAAACTTCTCCTCGAAGAGACCGTGGGTCGTCATGACATAAACATGAAGCTTTGGGCTTGTGAAATAAGCAGAGAGACTGTCAGGATAAGTCTGATTCGGTACGGCGTGGTATTAGCAGGTTAACAGGTCTGTTTCTGGTGTATTCATGCAAACAGATGTTCCTAATGAGAAAAGAGCTTTGATAAAAACAAGATCTTAAGTCTCGTTTTCGAGGTGAAAAGCAAACTATATCTGGACATAAGTAATGTGTGAGGACGTCTGACAAGCTTTTAAACAATTAAAACTCAGACATCTTCAAAATCGCTCTCTTCCGAAGACGTTTTACTTTCTACATTGTGTTCATTAGTTTTCGTCTAGTCGTGATATCAGTGCGTGAGTCATGAGCCGACTCATAATTCATTTTTTGGTTTGTTTTTGTTCAGTTTTTACGGGGGATATTTAAACTGGTATCCCGGGAGACAGGTTATTGATTCTCTCACTTTTCCATTCTCTCTTTCCTTCAGCTTTCAGCGGCAGCTGCTGAAGAGTCTGTCTGGATGTTTTCTGCCCTTGACTGAACACCATCAGCAGTAATCTCACCCCATCACTCTCGTTCTGTCTTTAAAGATCTTCACCCTCTCCTTCCTCTTTTCTATCACAACAGAGAAATCCCTTCACTTCTCCTGCATGACTAGTACCGTTTAACTATCAATCAGCCTGTTTACACAACACCTGTTTGCCTCACACACACACACACTTTGGCAGAAGATTATTGGTTTGAAAGTCTTTTAGATGTCACGGCCGACTCCTCTTCTCTGAGGTTTATTTGCACCTCTTCATTCTGTAAACAGAACTGTACTGCCAGAATTTTTTACGCCACACGAACACACAGACTCCCACTCACTCAGCGCTTGTGGTAGTCGCTGCTCTTGTTTGTTAGTAACAATCAAATGAACATTCAAATGAATCGCGTGACGCTGGAGTATTTTGTTCTGGGTGATCTGTAATCTGTTTTTAGTGCTTCACAATCACAACACACCATCAAAGATGAACAACATAACAATTTCACCCGTTCAATTAACAAACCCTCGAGGTTCTTCTCCTCCTCCGTGTGACCTGCGGTTCAGTGCTGAAGTGATGCATTCGACGATCCCTCGCTCGCTTTTGTACGAAGCTGATTCAATGACTCTTGAGCTGTTTGGATATTGAGGGGCAATCAGTGAGATATCAGCCCTGCTGATGGTTTAACATAATAGACGGTTAATGATCATGTAGAGCAGCCTGTATCAGTATCAGTGGTCCTCAGTCAGGCCAACATCCTCCGAATGCTTTCTGTCCTCCTGAGTGACCTTCTAAATCATGGGCAGATGTGCGCAGGGACAAACATTCAGCAGTGTGAGGAGAGGATGATCAGAGGGGAGTCAACCGTTTGAATGATGGAGCAATATCAAACAGCTTCATTGAGCAGGTAAACTGAATCGGCTCCATCTGAACCGTAAACACAAATAATAATCACACTTCCAGTCCAGCCAGCAGTGGAACAGAGAGTACAGGAAGTCTTCATTAGTAAAGAGGTCTCGTTGAGGGGCATCCAGTGAGCCCTGCATACTGCACTGGCATGACAAAACAGCAGCAGCACAAGGACACCTCGCATCTGATTAAAGACGTGACCAGTGAATAAAGATGTGAGCCTCAAACACTGAGGAACCCACAGAGATTATTTAATAAATGTGAATTTCTTTTTAATAGGTATTTACAGCCATCAGCGGACATTAATATACTCAAAATAACAAAAGGAGAAATTAAAATGATTGATTTTACTGTGTATGGCAGACTGACCACAGGACATGCAGACAGAAATACA
>JAZGTJ010011054.1:0-17361 GCA_036877575.1 Botia almorhae
AGGGTGTTGGGGGAAAGTGGTACAAGTGTCACTTCTTATTGGCCGAGAGCACTTCATTAGGCCAGATGGTGAAGAAGCGCTTTTAAAGAACACTCATTAGCCCTCATAAACACCTGCATGGTTTATATTGGCCTTATAAAACCTTCAAAATCAATCCTCTTCACTCTCTGTAGAGGCTGTATGATTAGGGTTCATATAAATCACTCTGGCATCACCCTAAGGAAAAAAATCTTCATTCAATTCAGCTTGATCGTCAGCTTTCAGAGATACTCGTGGTTGGATATGAAGATGTTTCAACGCTTTGTGAACCATCATGAATTACTAACAAGATAGGAAAAGTGACAGCACTGACCTCTCGTCTCCGTGATGCCCAGCAGCTCTGTTTTATCTTCCATACGACTGCGGCCACCAGAAGTAAAGACAGGAAACAGCTGCACACAGGCAGAACAGGAAATGGAAACGAAGAGCACAATCAATTAGTTTTTGGATGGTAACTAAACTGGAAAAAATTAAACCGCCATGCTCCAGGAAGCCATGCCAAAGTCCTATCTCCAGCATACACAAGCCTGCTTATGTTTAATGGATTAGAGGTGGCTCCACATCCATGGTGTGCAAAAGATCAGGGGTGTCATATTCTCATGGAAACAGGGCCAGGGCTCATGAATGCACCTCTTGAGAATAGCACTGTGTGTTTGTCAGAGAACAGTAAATGTGTTGGTGCATGTCTATACACCATAACCACAGGTGTATGTAGAGCTGAAACACATTCACTTTAGGTCTTGTGAACGGATCACCCGCCCAACACACACACCGACCCACCCACACACAAACACACACACATACAGTGAAGAGTGTGGAGTTAGTGTAATTCATCATGTGCTGAGCTGAAATAACTAATGATGAGGAACCGTGGACGAGCTCAGCTACTGTATAGGTGGGTGTATGCATGCTATGTGTGTGTGTGTTTAAGTGTATGTATTACATGTGTTTTAGCATGATACATGACCAGATCCCAGGTGTTGTCCCATTTTATCATCCACTTGCTATATGTAAATCAATAAGAATTATAACAAGCCACATGGTGTGATTTCTACCACATGTGTGTGGGAATGTGTGCATGTGTCAGAGACAGACTGGGTCTGTGTATTCTCTATATATGGTTTTCACCACCTGCTTCCTGAATCAATAACATATTACCGTGGGTCCTCAAGAGGTGAATTAGAGCTTAGAGCCAAATCACACCTCTAACGCTCTCATATTAACTCAAATTCAACCAATTCCCCAAAAACATACACCATAGAGATTTACCCGAAAGTATGTCAGGGCATAGCTATGGCTTTAAATGTTTTTTTTTTGGTAAATCAGTTCCTTAAGTGATAATTTACACTGTTATTATCATAAATATATCTCATTACATTGTTATTCTGTTACATAAGTAACAGTTCATTATTACTTACCTAAAGAATGTGACAAAGAACTGAACCAGATCCATGAAGTTACTGTGTTGAGAGAATGCGATCTGAAAGAAAGAAAGAGGTGTGTTAAACACTGTCAATAACATTCAGTTATATGTTTGTTTGTGTACATGTTTTTTGATTTTGGTGTCTAAATAGGACAAACTAACAAATCTTTAATTTCTGACTGTACCAATACTGCCCCCTGCTGATATGCTCTCTCTCTCTCTCTGTCTCTCTCTGTCTCTCTCTGTCTCTCTCTGTCTCTCTCTGTCTCTCTCTGTCTCTCTCTCTCACTAACTCCACATTAATCAGAATAGAACGATTCCACAACGAAAGAGTAAATTCTATTCCAAATCTAATTAAGACAAGCAATCACATTGTTGACACGCCTGTGTTATTATGGTGGATCTTCAATATCTTAAAGAGAACAGGAGATATGGGCAGGGGAGACATTTGTGAAGGTAACTACACTATTCCAACTGTAAAGTGTGATAAATCCTTAATATTAGAGGGTAAATGTGGTCAGCAGCCCCAAATGGTTGCATCACTTCCTGTTCCATACTTTAGGGATGTGCGTACAGTGACAAAACAGTCTAGATAAGAGAACAAAACAGGGGACAGAATAGACACTTCCACTGTATTACTGTCATTTTCTCTCCATCTTTCACCTGCTTTCTAACAGGCTCACCCATCCCTCTTTTCTCCTCCAGGCATTTCCAAATTAAGTGCAGGATTTTGAGGGAGGGAGAGGGAACAGGGTAAAAGAGAGCATGCCAGACGTCCACAGCATGGAGGGTGAATACACACAGAGCTTTCATTCAGCAGATGCTGTGCACTGATACGGCCTCTTACACACAGCAGAACCTCCTCGTGTTCAGACGCCCAAATTTAAAGACAAACGGAAGCTGACTCACAGCATCGCACATGCTGATAACCACATGCTACATAAAACAATACCAATCAGGCATATCACTGTCATTCACAAGACAACCTGTAACACGTGAGTCTGTGGCGTAAAAGACTATACTTCTGTTAGTCAGGTTTCAGAGGATAATGATGTAGTGTGCACAACCAAACCTAATGCTGAATGTTCTAGCACACATGGCTAGGTTAACAAACTCATATTAGTGCAAAACAAATTTTATCAAACTGTTAAAATTAATTGCAAACATGATCACATGATACTGGGGAACTGTGTCATTTCTGTCAACTACATTTTGTGGTGCTTGCACATGCAAAACTTGCTGCCACAATGCTGCGATCGGTTGCCAAGGCGTTGGTATACAATTGCTAAGGTGTTGGAGTGGTTGTTAGCACATTGCTGCTTGAATGCTAAGGTGTTCTGAGTGTTGCTGGATTAATGGCCCGAATCTGTCTGATATAATATGAAATATATGAAGAAATATATTCCATTTAATAATTTTTAAAGCACCAGCGCACTGACTTTCTTGTGATTTAAAAAAATAAGCCCAACTCCAAACGTTTACCCCTTTACGTAGGGCTAAAAATCGTAAGGCTGATCACACTCTAGATTTGAGTTCACAAGCACAAACTGTGCAGAATGAGTTTCAGAAGCTGAAGTTTTTTAATTAGGTTCAGAGTTCTGGAAAGTGAGTTCTTTTAAGTATTAGCAACAGCAGCAGCAATCAAATAAATCAGAAGAGAATCAATATGTCAAAGAGTTTACACTCCTCAGGAAATCAATCTATAGATGGCAAACTTCTTTGAACATTACACAGAACCATTTAACCATTTTTTTTTTAAAGATCCTGTATATAACTAGCATTTAGGCAGACAGAATCTACTTTTTCAGTGTGGAAAAACCTAAAAATCATGTGGAAAAACTAGATTTTCATTTACCATTCACACGCACACACACGCTTCCCTTCCACCAGCCAAAACCTACACGCATAGCACAGAACCTCTTACCACAGGCAAAAGGAAAACAAAACGGCTGAAGCAGAAGGCAGCAATCCTTCCCTATTTACACACAGCACAAAACTCCCATGGACTGTGATGCCTCTTATTCCTCTTAGACTCTTCCCTCAGTATCTCTCTCTCAAAGAGGCATGCGTTTCAACTTAACATTCCTTCTGACACTTCAGTCTCAGCCTGTCGTGTTTACCGAGCAGGTTTTGAATGCTGCTTTTTCCCCTAGCCCAAACTCTCCTCTCGTTCTTCTCTAAACTCCTGACAACAGCCCCCTGTCCTCCGGAGCGACCCCTTTCCCCCACACTCACTCAGATTGCACAAATAGACTGTGTTAGATGAAACGTGGCAACCAAAGGGCAGTGAGAGAAGGGAAAGGCGAGTGAGAGAGAATGAACGTTACCTGACTGTAATTCACCCTTTCTCCATAAGCAGAGGAGAGAACGTGTTCTAGAATAGTGGACGGACAATCAAACACACACCCTGAGTTTCAGCTTCCAAGCATGGAAGAGTTAGTTAGATCGGCAAAGGAAGAGAGGAGGGGGTAAAGTTAAAAAGAGGAGGAGAGGAGAAGAGAGGGAGGGAAAGTAAAGCTCTGTGAAATCACTTCCAGACCAGACAGCAAATGCCAAAGATATGCAAGAAAGAAAAAGGACATGATCTCCCTGTGCTTACAGACTGAAAAAGAGAGTAAGACAGCAAATAAAAACAATAGGACCACTGCCAGTGTTTCATGGTCACGATATTCATGATAATATCATAATCATGATATTTTCTCTGTGTGAAAAGCATTTGCACATGTGAACACAAACCCATCACCCCCAAGGGCTCGGTGATAAGAACTGCCCAATGGTGAGTCATCACAAACGTTTTGCCAGCATTTTAAAGTGTTGCCAATTTATCATTTCTTTCTCTGTTGTCATGGACATCAGAAATGCCATTGGTTATGCTTTTCAATATCTCTTATCTTACAGGATGTTTTGAAATGTGTGGCTTTAATTTTATCGTTGACTTTGCGGTTTTTGTTACCATGGGATATTTGAAATCTTATTTACAATATGCAGCTAAGAATTTATTATTATTTTTTGTGGTGGGGCCTGTGAAAAGCTTGAAAGGACAAGTTAAAATCCGAACCACTGGCCTGACCAGCAAAAAAAAAGTTAGTGCTTAGTGTTAAGCCCCTCCCCCATCCCTCGTACCTGGATCTTCACTGGCCAGGTGAAGTTGCTGACATAAACGTAGAAGGTGATGTTGGCATTGCTGCGGAAATCGAACTTCTCATTGGAGAAACTATCCTTGAACTCCTTTATGTTGCTGCGGGAAACGATGGGGATCTCCTCACCTGCTTGAGTCCCAGCTGCCCAGAGAGGAAGATTTTAATTCAGTTACACAAGCGGTTCATGTAGGGCATGTAAACATGATGTTATATCTGTGCCAGGCTTTCATACCTGCAAAACTGGTTGCCCATGTGATGTTCAGGTTGAAGTTTTTAGAGGCATTAATGAACATGTCCAGGTCTCGATTTTGCTGCAAAAACATTCAGAAGCATTCAAAGACAAAAATATATGCAACATAGTTTCATAAAAGCTATACAGAAATGAATGAAAGATAAAACAACAGTGTGTAGACATTAAAATCTATTTGGGTCTACATATCTGTATTAGTCAATACAGTCTTTGTTTGAATTTATATTTTTTAAGACTAAATAGTAACTAAACTATAAACAACAAGATAACAGATGAATAACTAAATAACTTAATAATAACCTAATAAAAACGTCTTTATAAAACTTGAGGTAATACTTGTCAATTAAATGAGCTTGCAGTATTATCATATTAAAGGTTTGCTTGTTCACAAATCAAGGTAAGATGAGAACCAGCAGGCTCATGTTGCTGAGGTTCCTGTAAGACTAAAGAGAAAAACAAAATGTTTGAGATGTGACATCCTGTCAGTCTGACGCACCTCATCAGGAGTCGCCACAAAGTTGATGGCGGTGTAGTATCGGTCATCCTCCTGAGACAGACTGAAGGTAAACTGGTAATCTATCAGCAGAGTGTCTGTGTATAAAAGAGAGTAAATATCCAAAAAGGTTTTAGAAACTAAAACGGAAAAAGTTTCACAGGTTGACTGACATGTGGACTCGTGGTTTCTGTCAGGCTTCATCAGGTGACGACAAAACGAGCACTTGGCAAAATGACTAAATGACTGAAATAGCCGCAATATGAACAGCCATTAGCTTTGTGCTGACATACTCACAATAACAAGTTCCCTTCAGAGGGTTGCCCTGGTAACGGTTCTCCACCTCACACCTGAGACAGAATCAAACAAAAGAGCACACAGTAAAAATGAGCAGAATTAGGAAGAAGTTTGAAAGAGATAAGCTATGTGTTTTACGTTTGATAAATGACTTATAATGGCACAGTGGGGAAAACGTCATAAGGCTGACATTGAGAGAGAGAGGGAATGAAAGAGTGTGTGTGTGTGTGTGTGTTTGTGCACTCACAGATGGCAGCGGTCTCCTTTGATGCCCTTGGTGGTACAGAAACACTTGCCATTGTTAGGATTACACATACTGGCGTGGCCATTGCACTTACAAACTGCAAACAACCAACACAAATCCACAGAGACTTATCCAATCAGAAGTGCTACCAGTAAACAACCCAAAAAAGTTAGCTGCATTTTGTGTTTACACTTACGTTGACAGCTGCCCCCGTTCGTGGGATCGCCATAGTAACCAGAGATGCAGCTCTCACACTGTTTGCCTGTGGTGAGGTCCTCGCATCTCTCACACACACTCTCATTTATACATGAGCTGTGTCCATTACACTGGCACGCTGCATAAGAGAGAGAGAATGGCACAGAAACGCTAATGGAACCAGTCTAACATTATTTAACACAACACAGGAACAGTTCTGTAACAGTAATAATGCAAAATATAGTCATAGTTGCTGTGCAGTGATCAGTGAGGCTAACAGTAGCTCTGCATATTATTGTCATATTATTTACATAAATTGAACTAATAAGAAAAATTAGTTTTACCTGGGCATTGGATGAAGGACCAGTTGTAACTGCCCTCCAATGGGCACAAGCTCACATTTAGCATTGGTTGAGGGGCAGGAATGAGGGAAGGGCCTGATGAGGAAGGGGCATGGAACAGCGTTTGGATTGGCCCACGATAAGAGCCCTCTATACATTGCCCCCGTCCTGTATTACTGGGATCAGTGCACCACCCACAGCCAGGTTGGTCCAAGCAGTGAGCACAGGTCTTGTAGCCAGAACAATTCTCCGCTACAATAAAAACACAAACACACATATATATATAGAAGTACATATGTTCATATAGTTCAAGCACCTCAAACTGAACCCCTGCCAGATCTGTGGCTCTATTTATTAATACATTTTATTTGAATTGATGTCAGTAAAGAATCAGTGTGCACTTGCATACTTTGTGAATTACAAAACAATCAACAGAAGATATGTTCAGCCTATGATTTATAAAGAGAGAATAAAAGAAGGTAAGAATCATGAAAACAGAATGAGGGGCGGACATACGTGGACAGCTGTTCATGGTGTACCACTCCATGCACTGGCCATATGGGAAGGATGCCACATAGGCATTGGAGTCCACACACTGCCTCATGTTACTGCACCACATGCACTCAGAGCTCCCACTTGTGCACTCGCTACAGGTAGAGCGCAGGGCACAGGGTGTTCGACACTGCTTTACACTGTGGTTGGCTGCAGAGAGAGAGAGAGAGAGAGATTATCACTACTACAAAGACATGAAAGACATGGACTGCATGTAATTATGTGTCTCTGGCTATCATGCTTACTTGGTCTTTCACACAGACTCCCATTTACAGAATTCACACAGGTAGCGGCCTTCAGTCCGTTGAACGTTGGCTCAGCCAGATAACCACAAAAACCAGCATCACTAGGCTCCCCTGGTAACCACTGCAGCGTGGAGTTCGTGAAGGGGGACATGTCCTCCCAACACCAGTAGGAGACATTGATCTTCCTCAGACCCACCCATGGAGTCACTACTGCTTTTGACTGTTTGCAAATGGAATTGAATGCAGTTTTAATTCAGATTTGAATTTTACTTCTCGTAACATATATGACAGTGAGCAATCCAAAGGCAAAAACGACAAGGTAAATATGCGTAAGTGTTCAGATCAGGCTGAAACCTCACCTGCAACGATCTGTTCTGCACCTCTTTGAGAACAAACTGAACTTTCTTTTGTGTGGTGAGGGATGCTAGTACAGCCTGGTGACTGCGACAAGCAAGTTTAGCATTGTCATACGTGTCCTTGGCGGTGATCAGCTTCAGACACGAGTTCCCCACCAGGTGCCAACTCTCCCCGCAGATGTTTCCTGAAACACAAATAGTACAACTTGTTTTGCTTCTTTTGTTGGATGGGGGGATAAGACGTTTGCACTGTTCCAAAATCTAGCACGCAGTCTACAGAAGCAACATTTATGGAGGAAGGCATTACATGGCTCTTGGAAACAAAAGCTGTTCCAAAAGAGTAAACCTAATTATTCTGTCTAACTTCTTTTGGGATAAACTCTAAGGCAGCACTGCATGGCAGACAAAGAAAAAAATAAAATATTAAAAAATGGCTGACAAAGTACAAGATATGTCTTGTGCTTTGTGCTATGTAAAACTAATAAAAAGAGCCACAGATCTGGCAAGATATGTCTGCCCCACAAGATATGTGGACTAAGCAGTAGGCAGTTGTGTCCTACTGGTTAGTGAGTTGGGCTTGTAATCAGAAGGTTGCTGGTCGATTCCACAGTGTTCACGACTTGCAGTGTATGTTCACTCCTCACCAGTGATGGGTTAAATGCAGAGGTCACAATTCGGGTATGGGTTACCATATCTGACAAATAGGTCACTTTCATGTCAAACGTAAATAGGCTTAGAATGTATTTAATAATGACATATCTTGATAATTAAAAAAAAATATATTCATGGCATAATATATTCTGGGTAAACGAGTCCATTTATATTTTAGCTTATTAGAGTATTGCATTGCTCCTCTTGCAACATCAGTCACTTCCAGTAGATTTAATCACTTTTGGACGCTGCTTTATAAAAGCAGCTCCTTATGCCAGCAGGTTATTACAGTAGATTCTGAAACAAAGCTATTGTTCAACACAAGCTATTGCCCTTGCATCTCAAAGATTAATAGCTGGAAATCTGAATGTCAAAGGAAAACCAGTTATCGCTTTTGGCAAGTCATTACCAGGAAGGGCGATGCATTCTTGATTTCTAGCTTCCCATTGGCAGTTCTGATCTGTGGCACAACTTTTACAGCTGGTCCTCTTACTGCACACGGAAGAGGGGTTGTCCTTTGGACATGCGTCATACTCCATTATCGCCCCCTGCAGGACAAAGACAGTTTAGACATGCCAGAACAAAGCCTGAGAATTCACATATCCCCCACAGATATAACTGTATAAAAACAGTTGTTCTTTCACACAGAAACTTTAGCCACAGTATATATAATGTTAAGTCTTACCCGGGAACCAGTGCAGTTGCTATGGATGGACACACAGAGCGCAGTGCACCACTGGCAGCTGTTAGTGTTTGCTGTACAGCTGTAGCAATCTGAATACTGTTCACACTTTTCACCATCTGCAACTGTAAAACACACGCAGATTACAGCAGACATTCTCTGAGGCTGTGACTGTGCATTTAGTGATTAGTCACACTCTGCTGATCCTTGAGATAAATTAGTTTTATAAGTAACTGCATCTCACAGATCTTAGTTTAACATCCCTGAAGCTGCAAAACAGGACTGTGAGAAAAGGCTCAATAGATTTGTGTTTTGCAAGCGTACTAAATAATTTTAAGCACATCTAGGCTGCTTTCCTATACTTTCCAGTCCAACTATTCCATTCTAAATGTATTTTTAGTCAAAATAAAGAAATTCACACAAAGCATAATTGATATTTGTCTACAAAGCTTATTTCAAACATTTTAGCATAAGACGTTCAATGTTTTTAAGACTATGAGATACATAAACCAATGGCAGTTTGCCTGTTACAAATTGTAAACCAGACATGATTAAAAAACAACTACTGCTAAGGATGCTGGGTAATCAACATCATCTCGGTCTCCTTCACTTACACACTCTGGGAGTGCAGTTGCTCCTCAAGCTCTCTGTGTCAGAGGGTGCCGCTGCCTCCCAGGACAAACAGCTGGAAGTAGCAGAGTTCCACACACACTTCACACCGGGCACGGCCGTCACACACTCCAGCTGCTCAGAGAACACAGCACAGCTCGCAGGGGTGAACCTCAGCAAATCACTGAGCATCAGGCTGTTAAAGCCCCCATACACGTACATCACCCTGAAACACACACACACACACACACACACACACAGAAGGAAAGAAAGAGTTACCTCTCTGAAGGAATAAGAGATGGGAGGATGAAGGAGAGCTAAAGTTTAAGTGAAGAAGAGGTCAGCAAATGAGGAAGAACATAAGTTGGTGGGATAAATAGAGAGACTGAGATTGACACATCAAACTGAAAAAAAAGTTGTTGTGCCCCAGCTCCCTGCAGAGAGGTCACAGAGTGTTCGGGTCCTCACGCTGGGGATTATGGGTAAGAATACAGATCACAGTGAGGTATCAATGGCTGTGCCCGAATGCTGAAAAGTGCATTATATGCAGGTAGTGAGGTAGCTTTAAAGCAGTGTTTTTTTTAACCACGTTACCAGGGCCCACTAGGAACACATTAACAAACTTCCACAGGAGCTTCAAAATGACTTTGAATTATTTAAAATAAAACAAGAGTTATTAATGTTTGATTACTTTTACAATGAATATACACCTTACTAGTTATGCCAAATTGAGAATATTTCATTGGTATAAATAGTGGGGGGCAGAGATTAAATTAAATAAATCAGAACAAGGCCAAGTCAACTCATTCAGAATTAATCCACATAAAACATGTTCTTTTGAGACATTTCACTTTAATTAGTTTTAGGCTAGGGAGCAAACTAAAGACTAACCAGCTATAAATGTCCCAATTTAACTAGTACACATTAAGGCCAACTCCTTTCTTAATCTGAGTCCTGTCTGTAAAACTGGGCCTAAATGTTTGCCTGGCTATAATACAAAAACACTGCTTCTTAAGAACATTTTCTAGAAGAGTAAATGGGTGTGTGAATAAGTGTGATTATAAGACTGTGTTTGTTCAGCTGGCATTTGAAGCACTCTGAATGAGAAGTGGTATATACGAATAATGACTTCAGTGCGGTTTAGTCAAATGTAGTGTTTGTCATGAAGCCAAATGAATAAGATTATAGAAGAATTTAAATCTGAATAACATGACAGTAAATATGCTGTCTATATCACAGAAATAGAAACTCGTAAAACAGGATACTGGGAATCAATACAATTTCCAATAATTATAATTTAATAATTATAAATTACAGCAATGCACATACAATAGTAAGTGACATACAAAATTCAATAAGGGCAAGTGTATAACAGTGAAAAAGCAGAGATGAAGTTAAGTCAGTATACTGTCTTTCAGTTAGTACATTTATAGTTATCTTTTTTCTTCCATAATGTTAATAATGTGAGCTTTAAATCACCCTTTTGAGGGATGAACTTTTAATTTTGCATTATTCTTATTTAATGTGACCACATCCCTTCCAGTATCACCTAGTTTACAGTGCCATGACTGACAGGCACTAGACAGAATATTACTTTCACACTTGACTCATAACAACACAATACTGTTTAAGTGATATGAGTAGAACTTTGAAACACATTGACCATTATGAGCACATAGAAAACAATGAACTTACCCTTCGTGAAAAACAGCCGAGTGTCCGAAACGATTGACATCATGATGAAGATCTGGCTTGGGCAGCACAGTCCATTCATCACAAGCTAGAAAAACAAAACTGTGAATTTTACTCTTGAATGGGACCATAAAGCATTTTTATCTACTGAAGAACACAGACAAAAGTTTTGTTTTTTGCTGAAATAATTGTTCTTCAATAAATATATTATATAAGATATTGCAGAATGATTATATTAAGATTATTATATTAAGATTACATATAATTTAATAATAATAATAATACAGATTACGTTCTGTGGCTTTGAAGTGTAACTTTTCCCATGACATTTATGTCTCAGGATATGGGCTGAGAAAGAAACCGAGTTCTCATGAGCAAAGATGCAGCAAGCAGGTTGCAGGCACCCCGGGGTATCTGCACAGGCCAAGTAACTGCAATGGAGATAAATGGCAATGCTAATGATAACTTCCTCTACTGTTAACCTCCTCGCTCTCATCTCAGACACGTCCACCATAATGAATGCACCATTGCATCTTGAGGAGGTTACTGTGAGCTTCCCCCAATTTCCAAGAGAAAGATGATCTGATATTAAGGTTCAGCTCAGATGTTAAATGGGAGTTAGTAGACAATCTAACAGGAGGAAGAGAACCATGAATGAAATGATTGCTGACAAAACACTCTGCCCTCTGCTGGAAAACTCTTCCACCAATCAACTTTAGCGTCTGCTGTGAGCCAATATAACTGAGATCAGCTCGTAAAAACAGAGCAATTACCCTCAGGGCAGAAACAGACCTCTACTTAATTACAAATGACCAAAGCTCACCTCTCTGAGAAAAACTGCTATAAAAAAGAAAAAGTTTGGAGAATCTGTAATCTAAACAGACATACAAGCAAACTCAATCAATACTGATATTTAAAACTTCCTGTGCATTATTTAAAGAGGCACTACAAACTCCACAAAGATGACCCAAGTGTCCTCCCACACGTGATATTCTCTCTCTCACACTCTGTAGTGTGCCTGCTGCTGTATTGTAGCATTTGAACGTGGACACCAGAACTTCCCTCAGTCTGTCTCTGTTCCCCAGAGATTACAAAACTTAAATGTGTCAGTAATGACTTCAAATCACACAGCTCTCTGTAATAACCCTCCTGCTGAGCGTATTTCTGTCTCTAATGGCTTGTTGGTACATGCACAAAAATCTATTTATAGTTTCTGTGTGACTGTCACCTCTGTTGTTAAATATTGCATTGGCAGGGTTTTCCAGCATTGACATTTTGTTTAGCAGCAGCTCCAATGAGGTCTATAAAACCTGAAGGGAGCAATCTGCTAGCATACTCAATCATTTCAATGGCAGTTGCTTAGCTGGGGCATGACCCACCTCAGCAGCACACAACCTGCTTACTGCTTTACTCATTGGCACGGTTCCGGAAACAATTATTTTTGAGTTGATTAAGGAGTCTGTAACTTATATAATGAATGTGCAACGTACTGAAATTTAATTTAGGAACAGCATAACAGATTTTCTCTACATATTGCTACAACTCATACCGCACAACACCAAGGCAACAAAACCAATGCTATTAATGCCACTAAGGTCCTGGCTTTGTTACATTACTGTTAGATTTTTTATTTTAAGAATGGTGGGGGTAGAGCCATCTACTAGCAGGGGCTAACTCGACCATGCTAATCAGCCGAACCCTAATTACTTAAACTGCCCAATTTTCAGACTGCTAAAACAATTTTTAAAGGTAATGTATTTTTTTTACCCTGTATCGTCAAAAAAAAAAAAAAAGCTACCCAAATCCACCTCACAACATACAGTTTCTGCACTGTCTACTTGACAGCAGTGTTCTGTTGTTTCCTTTTAAAACTAAATAATTGCTTAAGATAATCTTGATACTTGGCTGTATACTAGTCTTGCCCTAATTGTTTACTTGGTAAATACATTTTATGTTAATGAACAGATTAAATGTATAGGGTTAAAGTATTCTGATGGTGCCCATGGGGTGCAGCACTTTACAGGGCAGGGATTGTGTTTTAATGAAAACCTTTATTTTCTACACCTTAGTAGATATTGATTCCTTATCTTAATGAATAGTCATCTATCTGAATATGAAGGCAAACCAGCTAGGTTTATTCCTTACAATCAGAGTACCAGAATAGAAAATATTATACTTTAGGAAGAAAACTTACAGCTTGATTAATAATTCATAGAGTTTACCCTTTTAAAGCATTTATTTTAGCTTTTAATAAACACTCATATCCCATGCAAATACATTCATCAATAATTCACTTACATTTTGTAACCAACTAACTGCAGGCGTGGATGATAGTGTATATAAACTAACTACAAATACCTTTTTTGATACAGGAAAAACATTTGAATGGAAGCATTATATAAGCAAGGGTACAGATTTTATACACATGGTAAATATGTGGCATGGATATTTATGTCAGCGGGTTGTTGGGTACTTACCCAAGTTATATGCTATGAAGTCAGAGGAGAAGCACTTGGCTCCATGGCTCATTGAGGTGTCGTTGTGTGTGTTCCCCCCAAACACTAACATGTTTCCTCCAGAGATCACTGCAGTGTGGAGGTAACGGAAGAAACCGCTGTCCCTCAGAATGGACCTAAACATACGTCAGTGACATCATGAGCAGGAGACAGAGAAAGTCAGAATACAAAAACTACAGCAAGCATATACCGTATTTACAAAACACAAAATGTATAGTGGGCACATTGTACAATCTTTCACCTCACCTCTAGCACTTGGATGATCTATTGCAATTGCCCAAATGTGAAACACTGTAACCCACAACGCATTGCATTTAACTTGATCTTTAATTTCTCAGTCTTTCTCGACTTATTATTTAATTTGATTGATAATTTAAAATTGATGGATTAAAATGCATAAAAATATGCAAAAAATAAAAAAGATCAAATTGTAAAGCTGAACAGCAATTAGAGTAAATCGCAAGGATGCAGAAATTTAACGTACCACATTCTGCTGTCCACATCGTAACGATACAGATCCCCAGCCAGGCCATATTTATTTGCAGTGAAAGCCTTGTAGCCTCCGTGGATGTAGATGGAGCGGGTGTGAGGATCATACACACTGCTGTGCCCATAGCCACCCTGAACCAGCGCCCCACGTGTCTCCAGAACATTCCATGTGTTCTTCACTACATAAATATGAGTGAAAAGTACAGAATTTAGCAGGGAATGAATCATAATACTTATGCTGTATTAATTAAAAAAAAAAGATCCTTTGTTATTTCTTTACAACACCAGAGGGCAGTACAGTTCACAAAATCATTACTGCATGTTGGGGAGACACAGGCTAATTGTCAATTTTTAAACAATTAACACACCATTTTACACAATTAAATTTATATTAGCATACCCTGAGCTAATGTTTTAAAAATTTGTAGCCTAAAGCTGAACTGTATTCTTAGGACAGTTTTCAGCAGTTTTTTAGATGTATATAATTTTAGCAAAATCCTATTGAGAAACACAGTGCTCATTCACTGCTATTGTCACAAAAAGTCATTGTGTGTTAATTGATCTTTGTCCTGGGCAATAACTGTAAAAAAAATTTATAGTTTTTGTTGACCTGACAATACAGAACATTTTTTTTAATCCTCAACAAATCCTCCCTGTGGTAATCAGGGCTAGTGTGATAACATTAGATCAGTAAATGATGACCAGTGTGTGCTACTGACCGATGTTGTACTGTTGTACTTGACTAATGTATCCATATAGAGGACAGTGTCCAAACACGAACAGTATGACTGGTTCTGATCTGTCAGGCTGTAGCTGGACAGTGTGTGCAGAGTGACCCACGACAGCATACTGCTCTTTAGCACGTGGATTCAGCGGAACCCACGACTGGTTTTGTGTGTGGAACACCCACAGTTCTGATGTCACGTTTCCTGTGGAGTCGATTTTTCCACCGTACATGTAGATTTTATCCTGACAAAGCCAAACACACGTCATGCTCAATTAACATAAGAAAACTTTTGGGAAAACAGCATGTGACTGATCATTTAATCAAAAGCAAGCATAACCAACCATAAAGTTTATAGCACACCATAAGGAGAAACAAAATGAACTTCAGATGCACATTTATTAAATTCATTTAACATCACATGATAGGATGTACAAAATGAAATTCAGATGTACATTTATTAAATTCATTCAACGTCACATGATCTACATTTATTCATTTAGTGTACGCTTTCATCCAAAGTGAATTATCTGTAACACTTTTTAAAGTTTTTTTATGTAGCCAGCATGACACATTTCTGATGATTTCCAAATGTGGTTAGAGTGATCCCATCCCAAAACAATTTGGATCCTGTTTACACCTGCATTTATCATTAAATACCTGTGATCGGATCGCCCGTGACGAATTTTAGAAGTCTATTATAAACACAACTCAATCAATGTGAAATGTTAAAGCAAAATCACTGAAGGTGTGACTGTGTTTTGGAAACCATGTTCACTGAAGGTACAAACTGAAGTCAAACTAGAGCAAAACATTATACAACAATCCCTCATTCAGAAACACAAACCTCGTGCAGTGTGACAGAATGACCGTAGCGCCCAGTTACAGAGTTGACGGACCGGTTTAACGGCATCCAGCTTTGGGAGGAGATGTTGAACCTAAAGCCACAAACAGAGCAGAAGAGAAACTGTAACTGTCAGCCAATGAAGTTATCATTCTGCAGCACGTCTGTATGATAAAGCGCGAGTGTACTTACGCTATCACCATCTGGTAGTGTGTATAGTTAAACATGTGTCCGCCTATCATCCACATCACGTCTTCGTACACCACGGCCTTATGGGATGCCCGTGCCAGGCCGGGCGCACCGTACTCCTCGCGAGTCCAGAAGGAAACATTTGCTGGTACAGTGATTGAACAGTCCAGGCCTAAAATAGGAACACCCACATACTGGCTCACACTAGGGCTGGTTGACAGAGCGAAGACATATTAAGACATTTCAGCCTTTTGATGACAGAACACAATGCAGTGGCTTTGAAAGGTCAATGAAAAAAACAATTTAATCCCATACTTACTGCCATATAAGACAGTAAGTCTAATTAAACATTCAGCAATTGCACAATTATTGAATATCATTAAATGTGTATCACCACCTTAAGCAGCAACACTATTAAGTTTCATTTCACTTCATATCAAAAGCTGACAGACATAAAAAAAGAAAAAAGATACACAAAATGGGGCTGTGCCCAAAAACATAAGAATAACAGTAAACCATGGAGGAACTGAGTCAGTTCTGATTATAATCAGCCTGTTCACAGATGGGTGATTAATCACTTCCACAGATCTGTGTGTTTGAGAAAGAGAGAGACAGAGAAAAAGAGAAGAGAGACTCACACTTTCATAGCTTAGTGGGTGGCAGTGTTCTAAAGCTCCGGTCCAGTGGTTGTCTAAGAACCACTCTTACATAAATTTACCATGGTAACCGAAGATTCCAAAATAACAGTGTTACTAGTTATTAGTGGTGCTTGCTATAATACATTTAGGATTATGGGCTGAAAAAAGATCAAATACAGCTACAACACTGGTCAGACTTGTCAAGGAGCAACCACCTAGCAAACTTCCACAACACCCTAGAAACCACACAGAACATCTTTGCAATTATACCTCAGCAGCGAGTTCTGCATTGACACTAAATATGTGGTAACACAACTTTTAGCTATTAAGAAAAACTTTTAAGAATAATGAAATGTTATATTTCACTATTTTTCAAGAAGGATTTTAGCTATACAGTGCCTTGCAAAATTATTCATACCCTTGAACTTTTCCACATTTTGTCACATTACAACCACAAACTTAAATGTTTTTTATTGAGATTTTGTCATAGACCAACACAAAGTAGCACATAATGCAACGAAAATGATGGTTACATGGTTTAACATTTTAAGCGAACAAAAATCTGAAAAGTGTGGTGCGTATTTGTTATCAGCCCCGTTGCGTCAATACTTTGTAGAGGCACCTTTCGCTGCAATTACAGCTGCAAGTCTTTGGGGTATGTCTCTACCAGCTTTGCACATCTAGAGACTGAAATTTTTGTCCATTCTTTGCAAACTAGCTCAAGCTCAGCCAGATTGGATGGGGAGCGTCTG
>JAZGTJ010011055.1:0-17361 GCA_036877575.1 Botia almorhae
TTCTGCTTTTTCTTGTGATGTGAGCATTCACAAATTAAATTATTTTGTATTTATGAACAGTATCACCTTTTTCACCTCTTTGGCAGAAATATGGTGTTGGGTTTTTTGGCATGAATAATAAATGTAATTTGTAAAAGAAATGTATTCAAACTAAACAAATAAACTCTCCAACAAATATGGAAACACGGTGAGTGTGTAATAGCTTGAGGCTGCTTTGAAGCCTCAGGATTTGGATGGTGTGTAGTCAGAGGAAACTCTGCACAAACCAGTTGTGCATGAACATATCAGGGTAAATGCCAATGCTATTGCCAAAGCTGACGATGTCTGTAGTTGACAATGGCCCTAAACTTTCCATTAGCAAGATATACCACATATATGTATAAATTATTTAGTAGTAAAACCAACCTGCAACATATATAGTGCTATAATATAAATAATATAATAATAATATAATATAATAATAATATAATATATAATAAATATGTATTATGTTACTATATACAGATCAAAATAATCTTCATCTGGGTATAAAAGCACATTCCCAGAAATAGAATAGAATGACTGGGGGTGACAGGGCAGGACAGTTTTGAGCCCTTCCTGCTCATCTCCAGCCCTGGCTGAGCAGCTGAACGGCCCATTGTTTTTGATCATACCTTTCATGATGACTCCACCCCCGAGACCATCCATCCTTTGAAATGTATGGGGGATGGCCTTTGATAGCAGTTAGAGAGCAGTGTCCAGGAGCATCAGAGATGTTTCTGGGTAGAGCAGAATAAATAAATAAGTGTGTGACTCACTAACGGACACAGGCAGGCTATTTCTGCCACAAAGCGTGCAACTCTAGCGTGTCCATTCACTGTTTAATAACGCTGGGTGACTGATTCCATTTAGATAACGACCAGTCTGTCCGGCTGAAGTTTATTCCTGTCTTTTCTTCTTTTTTTCTTCTTGCTTCTTTCATTCTTTTCTTGCCCTTTTTTAACTAAGAAATCAGACAGAGAAAGAAATTTTTTTTTTTTTTTCTTTATTTACATTTGAAAGCAAGGACACATTAGGAAATGGTTTTGCCACGGATATAGCATTCACACATCTGTGTTGAAGTCATCAATTATATTTTGGCTCAGATCTTTAACTAATCTTTCAGGACACACTCGGCATTGTTCAGTATTTGGCATTCCAGGTGGCATCTCACCATAAGGTGTGGCGCTGTAGTTCCAGCTTTAAAAGCACAGCAAGCATGTTGTGGGGCCTGATGGAGTGGGGATGAGGAGTTTTTTAAGCGCCAGGGCCTTTTGGCAATGATAAAATAATTATAACAGGCCTGTTTCTGGTGTCATTGACAGTGCTGGGTTAGGAATTTTTGCTTGACATCTGGTCCTCTTGCAAGAGTCAGAGAGTGAGAAACAGCCATGTAGTGCTGATATAGACACACTCCAGAAACTCTGATTTAGCACTTGCCTAGATTGAGGTATATACTGTACATTCTGCTGAATACCAATATGCATAAAAATCTGGTCACATATTAATTATTACTATTATTGGTATTATGATATTTGTTTATTATTATTATTATTTAAATGGGCCACTTACTCAGAGCTATGTCACCTCTATGCATCACATGGTGACATAGTTTACTACAGGTTTTATAACAGAAACCTGGCTCGGTGCCTTAAGACGTAGGACAGGAAGACCACTATTTAAATTGTGGACTTTTTAAACTGACATCAGAAGAAGAATCCAGTTAAAATACTGAATTATTACAATAAGTACTATTTTTGAATAAATGTATCTTTAATGTAATGATAGAATGTGTAAACATTCTGAAGGCAAAAATGTTTAAGACAGGTTCCAAGTTGATCGTTGTTTGTTATAATGTGGATTAAGTCAATGTGGATTAAGGTTGCCATCTGTTGGTGGCCAAAGCACAATTGTTACAGTTGTTATTCTGACCGCTAGATAAGGGCACACAGGAGAAACTGATTGCTTTCATCAGGCCCCAGCTTGTTTCACACCATGTTTTGGAAGCAGAAGTTAGTGCTTGCAAACATACGGTAAAGTGTTCAAGGAGACCAATGGAGATACAAGTATAGCTAGACCTGAATTAAGACTTTTTAGATTAAAAAAAAAAAATTTGGATCATATCTGCCTTAGATGATGCAAAAATAAGAGGACTTGTGAATTTCAATTGAGTTTATTTAAAAAACTTGTTAAGGAAGAATGTGTATAATACAATCAGCTAATTTATTATTCTATTATTCCTAAACAGTTGTTATACAGGATATACAGTATTTAATAAGGAATAATAAAAAGTGACCCGACTTCCCCATAGAAAGGAAAAACAGATCTCTTTAATATCACAATTCTTTCTCTTAGACAAAATGAGATAAAACAAAGAGAAAGTTGAGACTTTTGGTTAAATCTCCTGCTAATTTTTTCCTTTTAGATAAAGACCCAATAAACAAATCTCACATGCATTTTTTCTTAGGAGCTTTAGAAGAGATCTCAACAATGTTTCCAAACTGTGCCGGGATTTATAGTGATGTAATAAAAGGTCAAAGATTGCAATTTAAATATTTCTCATGAATTACTTCCTAGACCAAATTATCTGTGCTATGCTGTCCACTTAAATTTGTGTAGCCACCCAGTCTCACTATATATTACAATTGTCATAATTACATTACAATATATTACATAAGGTGTATGCTGGAACAAGGTTTCTAATTAAATTAAACATGACTAGTCTACTGAGCTATGAAAAAGCAAAATGTTTCTTAGGCTATCTATGATGAAAACAATGTTCAAGTAGTAATATGATCTTAAATTTTGGAAAATACATATGCCAAATGACCAATGAAATGTCTTTATTTGTGTTCATGGATGTAGGCTAAAAGTCAGTGACATTCTGATTATTATGATTACGTAAAAACTAGACAGGCATATATAATTGATTAGTTCTATATTAGAACTCCATACCCAGTGGCCTATAGATTGTAATTAATCTCATTTGAGAAGGGGCATCTATATATAGACATATAAGAATAGCAATTAATTTACCAACTTTTAACTGTAATTCATTGCCCAGCAATGAATTATAAATCAAAGTCCAACCGTTCCAATAATTACAATCTTAATTTACAAAACGCAAATGTTGGATCTGTTTTTTAAATCTTTTTAAATGTCGTAAGAGTCATTACTCACTCCAGGAGTGTAATGGAAATGGTCATAGAACAATAAATTATTACAATTTAGGATAGTATTTCATATATTTCAGGTTTGATTCTTTATTTCAGCTTTTAATGAGCCAGAAGAGGTTTTTGTGATGTGGTAAATGTTGTCTTTCAGTTTTCTAAAAAGATTAATTAATACAAAGCTGCTGTAATGCAGTTTTTAATTCTTTATATATTTACTAAAAAATAATTAATTTTTTAATTTTTTTGTGGATGTGTCAGTTGAATAATAGTTTCTTGCACGTATGATACAGGTAACAAACCTCATAACAAAACACCACACAGCAGTTCTGCTACTAGAATTAATAGCACAAGATGTAATGTTGTAAAGCACACTTTGTGAACTATTGCGATGCATTATTTTATCTTTATACTAAATGTCTGATCTCCAGTTTAGAATTTCAGCTCAGTAAACTCCT
Organism: Botia almorhae; assembly: GCA_036877575.1. Classification (NCBI taxonomy): domain Eukaryota; kingdom Metazoa; phylum Chordata; class Actinopteri; order Cypriniformes; family Botiidae; genus Botia; species Botia almorhae. The sequence continues at coordinate 3,647 of JAZGTJ010011055.1, forward strand.
GATACTGAGTTTCAATGAGAATAAAAATGTAAACATTTATAAAAGGTTATACCTAATATTAACAAATGAGTGCGGAAATCCTTGGGATGTTAAAACACACTTCCTTTTCATGCAGTTATGAAGCTCAAAATGAGATCTATGCTTTGCTGCCTTGGACTTCTGAGAACTAAGGAGGAGAAATTCCCAGACCTGGAAGATTTTAGGAATGATGTAAAAAACAGCAGCACTCTTAACAGTTCTGCTCTTCAGTCAATGCATCTAATAGAGACAGGTAATTATGTGAAGTATTGGGAAAGCATTGCATAATTAGGGCACACTCCTACCTATTTTATAGACAAATTTAATTTCTTGTTTTATAGGAAAATTAAACTTAAATTTCCACTCTATAAACAGCACTTACATTTGCATAATGCCACTCATGGGCAATTTGGTTTGTTAGATCTGATTTTAAATTAGATAAATAGCTTAGAAATATCAAACAAAATAATGCAGTAAAGTGCCGAAATATGCCTACTTGCATTTATTCATTTTGTATTATGTAATTCTGTTTACAGTATTCAACCAACTGTGTACCTAAACATTCTGTCAGCTATCACCAGTCATGTGACCACTCTTACCAGCACTCTAAACATGATAAAAAGAGGTGAAAACAAACTACTCGTAGGCTGTTTGTGGTCCGGTCATCAAAGTTGTTTTGCTGTCCCTGGGAGCTGGAATCCAGCAGACACCTGCCATGTTTGGCAAGATGATGAGAGGTACATTTACACAAAACCTGAAAGCAGAACAGGCCAATAAGCACAGTCGACATACTGAGATTTTCTTCATAAAGCCAGAAAATAACTGCCATTTATCTAAGGAGAGACAGTAAGCCCTGACAAGCAGAAGGCGCTGCAGCCACTGCCAAGCAGAACTGAATCAGATCGGAATCAAATTGCATATCAGCTGGATCCACCCCACCAGCCAACAACTTTAAGACTACATGCATACATAGTATGCATAGTGTCACATACAATCGCTTTTCATGAGATTCTCAATGAAGTACAAAAGTATGCAATATATTTACCAATTCTCTTACCTATTCTTACCTCCTCACATAAGCAATCCCAAGAACATACAAATGCATATATTCCATGGCCATATAAGGTAAACTTCCTATGTCTAAATGTTTCTATGGTTACAATTTAAGATGTTCTTTCCAAAGACTAACACTAGATGTCAGTGTGAGAATGAAGAATTCATTAGGTTTGGCATTTAGCAGTTTTAAAAAAGGAAGACCTGAAATTTTACTGAATAAGACAAAATGTCTGAGGTAAAAGTCTATTAAAATGTTGTTTTTTGTTATTTTCTGTTGAAGAAGATGGGCCGGTACAACAGAGAATCGGTGGTCTATATAATGAATAGTTACTATTTCATTATAAAATAGCTTCTACATTTTCATTTATGTGCTTTAAGCTTGCAGGACCACTTAAAGTCCTATTTAATGGAGGGAATCTGTTCAGGTACTCATAGGGATTGATATCTGATACCAAAACTGAAGTACTGTAAGAAAAATAAGACAGTTAAAATATATCATCTCTTTATCACACATTTTTTCTGGGGTAAGATTTTCAGTACCTGAGACTTTTAAGGAGAAATGTAAATTGAGAAGGTTCATACTGTAGGCTGTTTCTTAATTGATTTATCTTCAATATTTTATGGCGATGCTTCATTATTGGCCTGATGAGAGATCGTGAGATTCTTATTTCAGTATGTCCTGGTGGATGTGTAGAATGTAATTGTTCATGTATAACTTGAATTTGGATGTTGAGGCATTGACAAAACTTATTCAGTTCATGACAGACTTTTCACATTTTCAGGCGAGACTGTGGCCAATGCAATTAGTTTGAGAGGCTGTTTGACAAGGTCACATTGCTCTCACTACACTGTCTAGAATGTATTTCTTCCTATTTCACCACATTTGCCTCATTATGTCCTGGGAAGTTTGAGCAAGGTTACTACAACTTGTAATTGTATTACTGAAGAGAATTTGTATCGCAGTTTGCATTTCTCAAACATATGGAAACTAAGTTCTAATTAGTATTAATTGGATATCTGATTATTGTAGGCTCATCCTTTTTATCTCAATGTCAATCAAAATATAAATATTTTATGAAATTGCTTTATGCCCAAAAACTCATTATTTATCAACTGTTAGTTGAATAGTAAATCTAATAAGTACTTATCTGTGGAAAAGATTTCCATCTGCAATTTGCAAATTTGTGGTAGTAATCCTTATTTATTTCAACTTTTTATGTGAAAGTCATTTTAAATAAGCATCAATTTTGACTGTCTGTTAAATAATGGGCTTTAAAGACTTCCTGCTGACTCTAGGATGACAGTCATTATATTGAACATATTTTAAGAACTGTAATCACATGATGATTGCAGAACTTCCTTTAATTAAGCTTTGTTGCTTCTCTCCCTTTTCTGCTCCTGTGTTGGCATACAGAGTTTCAACATGGCTGCTTTCATTCAAAATAAGACTTTTGTAAAGCTCTCGATCTTTAACTGGAATCAACAGATATTTAAATGGTAATTTGTTATACATGCTTGTACAGTACAGAGGGTAAATTGTTTATGTTGGGTACACAATGTAACAGGTTACCTGGGGTGTCGCTGGATCATCATTGAACTGTAGGTATGTCACTCATTTTAGATGTTTGCTGTTTGAATGTGCCGTCTGTCTGCATATCTTGCAAATTAGCCTATTTCCAATTACTACTGTAGGCCTTTGTTAATGCACAATGTAAATGTTAATTTAAAAAGAAAACTGATTTGCAAACAACAGATGCCCAATTTGCTTTCACTTAAAAATCAGTTTTTAACTGTGCATGGGCATGTTTGTCATTACCATTCCCAATGTGACAAATAACCTAAGATCTCACCAGTCTCAGCTTTTTCAACTGCTCTGTAAAATAATGAAAAATAAAATGTGTTGTGTATTATATAAGTGCAAACCATCAGATTGTGAACATCATATATCATACATAATCCTTCATCAGCACATAGTTGGTTTACATTTCATTGGTGCCATTTGTCACTATTTGGTCTTGGGCTTTATATATACTGACACCTATGTGTGAGATGTATTCTTTTTTGTGTGTTTAATTAGCCACTTCCATGTGATTTGTTTGAAGATTTGTTACTTTGTTTCTGGTTGTCTGTTTTTTCTGCATGCACATATTTGTTCAAATGTACCTTTGTGTCTTCACTCAGTGCTCATTGTGGGCAGGCAGAACAGTGACAGTGATGTGTGATCATTTCCTTACATGTGTTGCTCAGAGGATCTGCCATCTGAACCTCACAGAGCGGTTTGGTAGTGAAGCATCTGCTCAGACTCTAGTGCAGGTCTGCAAAAAGCAATCAGGCACCTTTTATACGCCGGTGTGGAGGAGGTCTGTTGATTTGCATAATCGCCTGCTCGCTCTTCTCTGTGGGGTCGGCTTCATGTTGTGCATGTCGGGCAGCTGTCAGTCTAAGCCATGCATATTACAGCAATTTGAATTTTGCATGGAAAAATCTCATGCTAGCTGCTGCTGTTTCCTCCCTTTACCTGCCTATATATATATTTCTGAGTTCATTGGCTGGGTAATGGTGTCTCTATGCCTACCAGGCTGTTTAATGGCAGCTGGGCTATCACCTTACTGTCTCATCCCGTTTGATGTTTAATAAATGTTTGTGCCATCTTCCACACATCTTTAAGCAGCATAATATTTTTATGAGGTGTACACATCCAGCTACAGACTGTAGATGAACATGAGTGGAACGGCTTCACGGCACAACCAGATTTGTTTTTAAACAAATTAGAATCTTCTACTTAATTCATTTAGTGTGTGTGTCTTGTGTCTTTGTATGCCACATTATATTACAGGTTATAGTTTCATCCCCTCTCACACCACATATCTATTGAGGCAGCAGTAGCCTGAGTGCTGTCTAAGAGAGAAAGAGGGAAAGCTCAGATTAATGTCTTTTTGACTATTCCATTTAGCATCAACTGATCCGGTTCACATTTAATGCATTTTTAATGAACATATCTTTCATGGTAAATCTAAAGCAAATTTCATAAGTTATAAGTTCCAGAGCGGTGGTTAGCCAGTTCACAATTTCCTTTGATTATTTCTCACAGATTGTCATGTTCTGCTGGTTGAGCAAAGCCCTGTATGTGAATCAAATGATTGTTTACTATTTCACAGGGCAAAACAATCTGCGCTCTTTCCATGTCCAGAAAATTATGATTAATAGTCATCTTATGAGATTTGATTTGCCAGTGCAGGATATTACTTGGTAACTGGAACTGCTGTAATGACGGTGTGTAGCATTGGTAGGGATAACTGGTTCAAATCAGCAGGAAAAATTTGAAAAATGTTTCTGTCATCACAAAAATACAAGAACTCAATTTTGACTGTTAATCTAAAAAACATGTGGGGCTATGTGGGGCAATTTGATTCCACAGTGCTGCATTACCATTGGTCCCTAAAGCTTGTTTTGTCTTTGTAATTAGTTTATGCTATTTTAAACCAGTAAGTCTTGGGGCTATTTGCATATAGTCACACTTCATTCACTCAAACTGTTACCAAAAAGCCACATGCAGAGCTGGACTTAGTTAGCTTTTATTGCTTTTTTTGGAAAGAACTCACTAGATTCAGTCATTAGATTTGTAGTATGATTTTCTGGTATATTATTGTGTAGGCTGCACGGTGGTCAAAAAATGATTATTTTGACAAATATTTTAAATACAGAACTACAAACACTTAACCTTTACTATTGCTACACAGATATGAAGGCTAAAAGGCCAAAAACGGGAAAAAACTCACACTGAAACACCAGTATCCATGAAGACTACGGACAGTGAAGACAGTGTACGAAACCTACAACCTAGCAAATTAAAGTTATCGTTTTCCAAATGAAGGCCTTTATTTCCAAATTAAGACATGCTGTGTGTATGTTCTGCTACCAGTAGTAGTTATTCTATTGTGTGTGTTTACACTTACTTTTAAAAGAAGTGAAGTAAAACTCTTTTAAGTTGAACAGGTTTGCACAAGCAAACTAATCTAAAGAACAAATTTTATTCATCTAAAACTTAAGACAGACAGAAGAAGGTCAACCAAAACAAAGGGAAGGTCAGTCTTACAATCAAAGCTCCTATACTGTAAAGAAAATCATGGTTACATGTGGAAAGTCAAGGAATTACACACAAATACTTTTGTGTTCAAAAGAACAACAGACCTTTTAACAAATAGCAGTAGATTTGTCTGCTAGAGACAGATTCAGGGCCTGGCAGAGGGCCCGGACCAGCATGACTGGCCCAAAGTCACAACAGCTCACCTGTGACAGCCGGAAGAGGTGCTTAAAGTGAGGTCTATTAGAAATAACCAATTGCCACCATATGTGACACATTTGTAAATTGCTGGTGATCTGAAACAAACACAAAACAACAAGAGAGAAATACTGTGAAACAGCACAGAGCAAAGCAAAGTAATACACCAAGTAACACAGACACATAAGCAGTGTTATAAGAATCATAATCTGAAGACACACACATTATATTACATTATATTATATCAATGACAAACAAATGTTATCTTTGTCTAGTCTTTCATGTCCATGGAGTTAAGGGCTACTAGTCAATCAGGTAGGCAGGTTTGTTTGTATGGCCCAGGCCCCATAGTGTGTATCTTGAAAGGAAAGCACATAAGGCTTAGGCATAGATTGAAAACTACAGTGCATGGTCCGTTCAGCACAGGTCTTGCGGATCTGCCATGCAGTCTTACAGCTTCCCATGTGTTCACTCTCTGGATAGACCTCCTCACACCCTGTTCAATACACCTTGTGTGTTCTCTGAACCCCACTGGGACCACACTGGCTGGGACTTTCATCACAGTTGCTTGAGCCTATTGACTACTGTTAGCTCTGAGCCTTCGTTGGCTTCATCAGTCCAAAAGCATGCATACAAGTGATTTAGGTAGCAGATATTCAACTTATAGAGTTACTCCTATAGTATTGAATTCGTGCACCATGTGTCTGAAATTCAGCCATGCCCTTACACAGCTGCTTTATCTTCTTCAGAGTTCTCCTGATGTTTTAAGATGTTTTTTAGATGTATTTGTACACAAATATATTGCAGGCACTTAAAGTGTTCCTTACAGTGTAGTCAACCCTATGCTTTCTGATTAGGATTGATTCTGATAGTCACAATCAACTTTTTTGTTTATTGAAATTAATATTGGTAATTTTGTTCCTGTAACTCAGTTGGTAGAGCGTGGCACTAATATTTTCATGAATGTGTGTACATATAAATGTAACATTAGGGGGTAAATAAATGCCTATACTGTACATACACATCCTGGAAGCATTGGTTTTTAACTTTTGTTTGTACTGTATTGTTATAATTTACAATTTGTCACCAAATGAGCTATACATATTTTACTTTAAAAGTTACAACAACCTTCTTCAGGTAACGGATTAAACTTGGGGAAAATACTGTTATTCATTATCTCTTCATTGTGTTTAAATTTGACAACCTCAAATACCATTATGGACAAGTGGATAGATAGGCAGGTCCAGCTTATGGATACACAACCTGGGGCTAAACACACACTCCCACATACATACAGCCAAATGTAGTAAACTGACAAATATTACTGGCTACAACACATTAAATACAATATAAGTGCATTCACTTCATATGTCAGATGGGCAGCTCTTTGCCCGAAGCATCATGCTCATTCAAACTGAAGGGGCACATTTGAGATCCATCAATCATAGAAGACTTTGTTACCATGGAAATAGAAATTGCTGCAACAGAGCTCAGCAGTGACAGGCACACCTATAAAGTATTATGAATTCTGGAATTTGCAAATTGAATATTAATTATGACCTTTGTCTTAAACATCCATAGCTTTGACAATATGACATTCGTGTAAGGCGGCTTAGTCTCTGCTTTCCTATAGCACAATGAAAGCAAGACAATTTAAAAGCAGAGCTTTTTTATCAGATGTTAAACATAGAAAAACTACTTATCTTTTGGCAATTCAAAATGCCACAAAAACAATTGAATAGCACTGGCCATGGCTTCCTACCACAGGCCCCCGTATGCTTGAACTCTTGTTCTGTCTTTAGTCTGGGATATTTCCCTTGTGATTTTTAGATCATTATTACAAATTGTAGACACATTAAAAAGATAAGACTTTGCTGTATCACCTGCCTGTGAGCACCATTCCCCTATTTTTATGCATAATGAAATGAAAGCTAATTACTCAAATACAGAGTCTAAATTTGAAACTTGATGATCAGATAAAAAGAAAAAAAGTGTGAAACGTTTATGAGAGCTTTTGTTTTAATATAACTTTCATCACTATATTTTTGGCTTCATGAAATTGTATTTCTTGATGGGTATTTTGTACCAACTAATCATGAAATGATTAATCCATTAGTTTACCAGTACAGGCACGCTGTGCTATAAACAGTTTATTGCTAACCCAAATGATACAATTACACTTTAATCAAACTTTACATTTTAATCACACTTTAAGTACTTGCGCATGACAGTTTTGCGTATTTTAATTAGTTTTTTTAATTTTTATTTTTTTAAATATTGCAGCAGTTTCGTTGGTACAATGTATAGTTGCCTTAAATTTGAGTTGGCTTGTTGGTTTCACAGGTTATATATTTACCAGGTTATTTTAATCACAATTGTGCAAAAATCACTTAGTTTTAGATAAACTTCTCCATGGCAAGCATCTCTTTCCTTTTAAGACACTGTGAACTTTGTTTGACATTCTTAATTTGCCTCCACAGTTAGCTTAATTTAAATGATGGATTGCTTTGTATGAGTAGAATTGAACTTTTGAGAAGGAAATGGTGGACAAAGTATCAAAAGAAAATAAAAATCTTGTGTTGCTGCTTCATTAATCAGAGTGGGAAGGTTTTGCACCCAGATGGGAAGCGAGGGCTGGCAATCAGACGAAAGGCTCAAATGAAAGGGCCAAGCCTCTTCCTCGTCCTGCTATAGTGCTCTAATGAACACTGAGAAAGAATCTGGTGTCTACAGCATGATTAATAATGGCGTCAGCAGCCATCTGTCAATCTAACAAAATAAATGTCCTTGTCCCCTAAGAAATAAAACTGTAAAATAGAATCACTATTAAGAAACATACAAGTGTTCTTTAATGATAATCCACAGGCAGCAGAGCAGATACGTCAACATACACGTAAACAAAGCAAACCTCAAACATACAGAGTCAAACAATCAAACATGCATTAAACAACAACAGAAAAGGGAGAACTTAAATAGAGATGCTGCCGAGGGGAAACCAGGTAATTGCAATTAACTAATGATTAGGAACAGGAAGTTGACCAAATAAGGTAACAAAGGAACAGAACCAAAACAAACTAGTAAAACCAACATAACATAGGAGTTCAAGTGTTACATAAAACAGTTTTACATTTCTTAAATTCTACATGGTCAAAAAATAGTAATAGTCACTATTAGTAATTATTTTGTGTAACTGATTGTGTTTCCTGATTTTGGACTTGTTGTTGTATTCTCACAGAAATAAACAATATAATACCGTAGCCAAAAACTACCAAATACTGCTCATGTTAAAAACAAATGTTCGTCACTCATTACCTATCTGTTCTGAATCTTTTGGGTTCATCTGAACGCACTTGAAGTTGATTGCATCACAGTGCTGGAGCTCAAGAAGTACTCAAAAGTACTCACACTGCGTTAACCAAAAGATTAGGAGAAAATGTACTTTAATTTGGAATATTTTAAGCGTACTCAGAGAAAAACTGCTGGCAACAAATCCTACCCTATCCTAAAGCAAAATCTTTTACCGAGTTAACAATCGAGAAAATTTGATTTTTCTAAACACCAAGACCTTTTTCTGAAATTGCACCATTTATATCCAACCCTTTCTTTCAGTATTCTTGTGTGTGTGTCTGCGTGTTTTGTGTGTTTTAGTATTTGTATGTGCATGTTCAATAGCTACTCAAGACCTAAAAATTGGACTTATCTAAATTTCTGAGGCAAAGGCACCTCCTGAGCTTTTTAATATGCACACTTTGCCTGTTAAACATGGATTCCATTAAACATGCCTTTGTCTTGTTTTTCCTTTAATGGGGCTTCTTTTGTTGTTAGCATTCAACATTTAGATTTTCTGCACCTCAGAGCTTGTCTACAGAGGGAGAGACTACAGTTTACTGCAGTAAAATATTTTCGTGTTGGGGGATATTTAAATGGCTTCAGGCGAAATTAACATTTACAGAATAACAGAGGCTATATTAAACAGCATGTGCCAAATATTTTACATTTTGTACATTCAGTGACATTTCTGTAATGAGGCACACCGAAAACAAGAAAACACAGATTACATATAAAAGTTATATTAAACAAAAGCACACACTGACAGTAACCATATATCAGCACAGCTGTGATTCGGCCAAACTCACAAGGCTGCAGGCACCTACAGTCCATAACTTTGTCATAATATAATTTTAACAGTTACAATGGTGGAAGGATACAAAACAGCAAGTATCCCAATGTGGTTATACAGTATCATATCATATCATAACCTTATAAATTTGGAATGCCTTTTGCCAATCAGATTTGAGGTCGAAGCTAACTGTTGTACAACACATTATATCCTTTATTGTATAGAAGAAACGGATGCAAAAAATTAAAATCCTTGTGAAAATCCTTTATGAAAGACCATATTTGGTTTTCAGTCATGTGCACAAATTTCAGGGGCTTGAAGGCAGAGACTGACTAAATCAGTAGTAAATGAAAGGATTAACCCTTCAAGGTTTAAAAATAACAACAGTCAACTGTTTGGGGAATAAAACCTCTTCAGGGGTTCTCAGTGTAACTTATCAAAATAAAGTTAGGATTTGGAATATTTCAGGAAATTCTGCTTTTACTAATAATTTCCAATCTGGCCATAACTTGCATAATTTATGTGTCACGCTACCGGTGGGAAACAAATGCAACACAATGTAAACATGACCACAGGCAAAAAAAAAAAAAAAAATTAATGAAAATAAGTTCATGCTGAAAATAATGAGGGTCCGAATGAAGTCAAAGAAACTCCATATTTGGCAAGTGATGTGATAAAAGAGTCCAGCATTTAAAAAGTCATTATACTTAAATCGGAGAAGCAGTAATGGTGCTGTCAAAGAGGAAGAGCATGATTTACATTCTGAGAGCAGCCTCTGTACTGTAGCCACCAATTTCTCATAGCACTGATAAAGTTTCAATATGAGTTCTTCTGACAAGATTTTCTCACTGAACAGAAAACAGCGCTCTACAACTGCCATTCAGTGCGTTTCCATCTGGATAGTTTTGTTGTTTAAAGGTTTAATTAGTTGTGTTTTGTTAATTTTTCATGTAATATTTCTATTGGTCTGTCTGATCTGATCTAAAATGATACATATCAATTCTATACCTTCTCTTGAGACCTTCTAAATAGTGAGCACCCTTGAGCCACATGCAGGGTGGAATATACTTTCACTGTTTGTTGCACTCAGGAAAGCCAAAAATCACAGGTAATAGTACCTATGTAAAGAAACAAATATTCCCCATCAAATATTGATCTGTGACTCAAACCGTATAAAGAATCATAAAATCGGCACCATCTCTATTAGCCTATTTTTTTTGTTTGTTCAAAACATCTGCCTGTTGCCCAACTATGTGTCTCAGTGGTGCCACATAAATCAAAGGTACTATAAGAAAACATAGGTTTGCCATTTGCAGTAAAGGCTTTTAATAGAGCAGGAGACTGGCAAGTTCTCCTCATTTGTTAAGGTACAGCACAGCTGATAGAGTTTAATAATAATCTCTGGGGGACTTCACTCATTGACTAGTCTGATCTGAGATATCAGATTTGCTGTCTTTTATGAACTTGCTTTTTGAGCAGTTGTGCATTACCTGTTGAAGTTTTATTAGTTACTCCAAAACTGGAGTGAAAATTAATAAACCCATCTGAATTTTGGAATGGCCTGAATGTTACTGAATATTTCTAAACAAGAAGAGGAGTAATTGTATTCGCTCAGGCTGTGCATTAACTCAGTATAGTGTGACTGTGTTTTGTGTGGCCTCGGTCTTAGTCAAGATGTGATAATATATGTTGGACTATTTGGGTATTATGCCAGTAATTTAAATTTCACACTAACAAACAAAAGATTAAAAGTTTTAAATTCACTCAATACCCTCAGTCCACAATCGAACTTTTTCCACTGTTGAGACATAAAACAGACTGCTTTCAACAAGGTTTTAAGTCAGGTGGGATGCATAAAAATACATTTTTGTCTCTCAAAATAATCTTGGCCTCCTAAAAAGTAAATACCTTTTCAGAAACATTAACAACATCTTTGAATCCTATACAAATATCTCTCAGGCATGATTGCATATTCAGTCAAGCTGCCAATCACAATCTATTTGCTAAGAGATCGACAGTACATCTCAGTAGGTTGGTAAGAGGTCATAACTAAGAGTTATGAGATGTTTTCCCTTGGTGAAGCGATCACTCTTGGAAAACCTTTTGTCTCCTTAGATGAAAATACTACATCCTAGGTACAAGACTCAATCCTGTTTCTGCAGCCAAGTATCATGCAAAAGTATATTCTATGAAAATCTGAGTAAAAAGGTTACTGTATTAGATTAACGTGACCAGGAAGGTTAACGTAAAAAGGTTAATGTATTAGCCTTTTTCTCCTAGATTCACAATTAGTACAATATTGTTACACAATTACACAAGTACAATATTGCATGTGACAAAAGGCAGTTAGTTGAGAAACGTGAAGAATCAGTCTCTCAGTTTGTATCTGCTCGCTTTTCCTCTCTCCCACTAACTCACTCTTCTACCTCACGGTCTGACTCACACCTTAATTAGTTTAAGACATCTAGCACTTTTCTGACTATTCTCCCAAGACCTAAATGGAACATACATGATTGAATCCCTATTAAAGCAATTATAAATCGATACCTGAGGAAAGAAACATCTGACATGAAACATTCAATATTGTGTACTTATCTTTTCTCCCCTGTGATTTTCTTTTGTAATGTTTACATTCCATCATGACACACTGTTTATTCCATTATAAAGATATACAAGAAACATTTATCAAAAGAAATGACACAGATAATATAGAGGACTAGGATAGGTTGGCATGATTTTCATTCATAGCTGAATATAACTGGGTGCAAATGAAACAAGGGGCTGTTACTGTAATACCTGTAATACATTGCCTGAGGGCTCAGGCAATCTGAGGAAGAAACTGAAGTAGGAGCACATCAGAAGAACAAGGATCATCTCAGATAAGGAGTAGAAGGCAGTTCATACCCACGTGGCATCCCTCTTTGGACCTGGCAGATGGAGAATCTGGCCCATTTGGTAATGGGGTCATCAATTGGATCTCCAGAATGGAATTGTCATGTCGCATACATTTAATAACAAATGACAGGTGGGGCTGTGGTCAAGGCTTAGTGACCCAGAAGAGCTGTCCCTTTGAACAATACCTTTGAACTCAGGACAATATTGCCATGCATAGCTGAATGTTGTTTTTCAAGGGAATTTAGTTACTAGTCATAAATAGACACAGACATTGCTCCCAGAGACCCATCACTGGATTGAGGGAACAGGTTGGACGAGATGGATTTTTGATCCAGATGTCTCAGTGACCTTTATGGCCACCTCCCCTCCCAGTATAACAGTGGGGGAAAAGATCATGTGCCTTAATTCCCCCCACAGCTTTTCAGTCCCCAGAATTTTTATGACACCTATTATGCCACTTTTGGACATAATTCTGGCCATGGTCCATAACTATCATTTCATGCACAAGCAGTTGTTGGCCCAGTTTCAGTTTGTATTCAGTGTGGTAGTAAACTATGGCTATGACTCAGGCTTCCCCCGAGAGCATTGGTAATGTTTCCATCCAGTACCAGTTAAAACCCTAAAACTCAGTTCTAATCCATCGAACATTCTATTCACACATCTGACTCTTTTAAATAAAGTGTATTGACAAATAGAAGAAATGTACTCATTACAACAAAGTTGTAGATGCCAGTTGTTGTTTGTTATGAAAGCACTAACTATGTTTGTTTGGTTTAAGGAATGAGAAGCAGAAGGTACTGTTAAATTAAGTCTTTTTAGGGTAAATGTGGTCTTTACAATACACAATTAAAATGTCATTGCAGCTTGCCAATGTGTTTGACAGCCATAATCCTTTATTACACTTGCGACCAGCAAAGCTAAACATCAATTCACAGAATGCATTGGATGGGTTAGAGATTTTACTAAATCATGTTTTTGGTTCAATCAGAAAACCTGTTAGTTCATGGCTCAGGCGTTTTGAAGAGATACCTTATTTGCTATGTTAAAGTAGCATTTCTTAATAATAACTTTTTCTTATTTGAAATAGCTACAGTAAAAGGCAGAAACAGCTTGTTGGTATGAGTTAAGTCGCAGATGTTCCATTGTATGGGAATTAATTTCCATGTAAGTGGATATTCTTGCCATGTAATTGATCTGTAATTCTTGAAGAGCATGGCATTTTGATATGTTTTCACAGGAACACAGGTGCATGTCTATGTCTGTGTATGATGTCTTTTCTCTCTGGTTCCATTAAACATCAAATTAGAGCTATTTTTAAAATGCTCTGGTTGTGTCTCTGTAACA
>JAZGTJ010011056.1:0-17361 GCA_036877575.1 Botia almorhae
TTTTAATGGCATTCCAATTTATAATGAATTTATCCAATCAGGTGAGTTGTTCTGTGTCTGTTACTTTTGTTTTTAGAATTTGTTGGAAATCCAAGATCAAGTATCTTGGTCAGAGCATTTATCTGTGTCTTGTCTTATTTAATACAGGAAGAAGGGTTGGCTATGCCGAATTTGGGAATATGTACAGAGTTCCCAACCCAAACCATTTTTGCGAGGACGCTTTTGAAAACGAAGATGAGCAAAACGAGGTGGATCAATGTGAAAAACATGTAGGTCACACAACTGTCCTCATGAATTGAGAAGATCTAGGTGAAAGTTGTTCATTAGTGTTCCAAATCCAATTGGAACAATGGCACAGAATTCCAATATTGTTACTCAGTGTGGATCTTTGAGGTTAAAGGTAAAAAACAGATCATGTCTGTGTAATTACAGCGGGAAACTTGTGCGGACATTTTAAAAGGAGAAGACTGGTCCTCTTGTAGCAGTGTTCTGAGCCCTGAGCCGTACATCAGAGCCTGTATGAATGACTTGTGTCAGCTTGGTGAAACAGGCGCTTCATCGCTCTGCTCAACTGTGTCTGAATACTCACGTCAGTGCTCGCACGCCGGGGGAACTCCGCCCACCTGGAGAGCAGCTAACTTCTGCCGTAAGAAATCCCCTCCACAGCTGTGGACTCTTCCTATGAGAACACAAATGAGAAATATCGCACTTGATTCTTTTAGACAGCAATGAGAAAACACATGCAAAATTATCAATGTCTGTTTTTATGGAGACAAATCTCTATTCTCTATCCTAAACCTAAAAATGACCTAAATAACAAAGTGACATTATTACTACATTAATACATTTGCTAAACAAGTGACCTTTTATTTAGGCTTGGAAAAAGCATGAAAAAATGCATACAGAACCCAAACCAGATATACAGAAACTGGAATGAAGAATTTCTCAGATATTTGGCCCCAGAAACACCCACCCGGAACCTCCTAGCAACAGCATAACAACCCATCTAAACAATACGTCATATCTCCTTAACACCTCATAATCTGTATTTCTCTCTAGCTGTGATATGCCCCTACAATATGGTACATTCTGAAAGTGGCTCTCCCTGCATGAACACATGCTCTCACAAAGACACAAACACACTGTGTGAGGGACACAACATCGACGGCTGCTTCTGCCCTCCAGGTAAGTTTTCAACATCATTCAGTCCTGATGCCATATGCTATACGCAGTTTGCTAATTGTGTGGTTGATTTTTGAACAAACAACCACTAAAATGTCAAAGTCTAATGAATATTGCCTCTCATAGGAACTGTGTTTGATGATATCTCAAATACGGGCTGTGTGCCACTGGCACAATGTCAGTGTAAACATGACCGCATCTACAGTGCTGGAGAGATCCTCCATGAAGACGGGGAGGAATGGTAATATTTTCCTATGACAAACATCTTTTTCATGTCTGTTCCAATATTTGTCTGCTGTTCTTTATGCCTGTACAGTCATTTATGAGTATTCAGTCATGTGTCATTTTTGCTCGGCTCTTCAGCATCTCGTTTTTATCCCCTGAAAGAAATAGCCCAGGCCCTCCACAGCAGGACTCTCAAATTTAATCCACAGAGCAGTTTATCATCAAATGCCTAAAATGAGTATCTGTGTCCTAAACTACACTAAGATTTACCAAGATACCAAAATCTACGAACAAAAGTCAGACGTCTCAACATGACCTCAAACATCTCATGAAACATTTCTCACTGCCATCCACACAGTTTATAGCGCTACATTTATTGTCAACGGTTGTATTGGGAATTAAGCTGGTTGTTTATGTGTGTTTGCGGTTGTATTGTGTGAATCAGTGTGTGTGAGGGAGGAGACTGGATCTGTAAGAGTCTGCCCAGCCCCGGTGTGTGTTCAGTAGAGGAAGGATCTCACTTCATCACCTATGACGGGAAAGAATTCACTTTCCATGGAGACTGCAACTATGTGCTTTCCAAAGTAAGCTCATATAATGACTAATACATGTCATTACTCAGAAGCTCAGTTTGTACTCACGCTGTTGATTGACAGGTCTAATTGTGTTTATGTATTTTAAATAAATGATACCTTCTGTTTCTGTAGGACTGTGAGAAGTCAAAGTTCATCATTCTGGGGAAGATCGTTCCTTGTTTAAACCATGAAACGGACACCTGCCTGAAGTCTATAGTGGTGCTGTTTGACAACGACAAGAAAAATGTGTGTACCCCCCCACAACAACAGTTAGCAAACATTATAGTTATTATTTATTTATAAAGATTATTTGCTTTTTAGCATTGTTGTGAAAAACAATTAGATGATTAGCATGTGCAAAATGCACCACTAAAATATCTCTATAAAAACATATAATAAACAATAACACTTTTCCCCTTAGCCCTTGTTTATTAACGCTGACGGCACAGTGCAACACAATGCTGAAGTTTCCCTTCCATACAACACAGGTGAGTGAGAGAATCTCAGTGACACATTCGCTACTCAATTTGTGTGTAAAAATGGTCAAATTTTACACACAATATTTCAGTGCAAAACTGTCTTATTCACAAATTACCCAGAATGCAGTTCAGTTGGCAGTCGGTGCTCTATGGTGCTGTGTCACAGGCTGTGTCCGAAATAGCCCTCTATACCCTCATTCCCTATTCTCTACATTGGCTCACTAATACAGTCCACTTGAAGGAGTGGATGAAAACGAGTGAGAATTCGTACGTCGAGTCATCAGAAGGGCTGTAAGCACCCTTTTGGACACCACCACAAAATGGCTGTCCCCTCAAATAGTGCACTGTTTAAGAGTATGGGGTAGGCTATTTTGGACACAGCCATGCATAGTTAAATGACTAGCACAAACACACCTTAGCTCTGTATAAATTGGGCTGACTGTAAAATTTAATTTTTGTCGGTAATTTTTGTCTGTATGGCTGTAAGATCTTTCCCTCTTTTCTCTTCCAGCTGACTTCACTGTGTTCAGGCCCTCATCATTTCACCTCATGCTACAGACCACCTTCGGTCTGCAGGTGCAGGTGCAGCTGGTTCCACTCATGCAGGTGTACATCACTGTGGACCAGAGCTTCCAGGGCAAGACTTGTGGTAAGAACTCAGTCCTAAAAAAAGAAACAATATATTATAAATATAAATATATATTATAATACAATATCATATGTAAAGTCAGCACCCTCGCTTCATTTAGTATACATAGATCTATGGGTATGCAAATAAGTCCCCTCCTCCAGTTAATCACATGATGGCATGTGGTCCTGTTTTCTCTTTAACATACTTTCTGTGTTTGTAAAGGCCTTTGTGGAAATTTTAACAAAGTATTGTCCGATGACCTGAAGACCCCCCAGGGCATAGTGGAGGGTACGGCGGTTTCTTTTGCGAATTCTTGGAAGGCCCAGTCCAACTGCCCCGACCGTACTGAGAGAATGGACGATCCCTGTTCCTACAGCAGTGACAGCGGTAAGAACTTCTTAAATCCATAACGAAACCAAAATATCACATACAACATCTACCAGTCATTCAGTTATTCTGACAATTTTAGGCAGATTTAAACACACAGACAGATTTTTTTGGGGTCTTCTAGTTGTTTAATCAAATCATATGAACACTGAAATGAAAGAAGTTCTTTTGGATTTTAATATTTTGTCTGTTTGTTTAGTTGTTATCTAAAGCTTTTGTCTGTTGATGTCTTCAGAGCACTTTGCAGAGCACTGGTGTTCCAAGCTGAAGGACAAAGAGAGTCTGTTTGCCAAATGTCACGCCTCTGTCAATCCAGATACCTACTACAAGGTATGACCTGAAACAACCATGTTGATATGGTTGTACCATGACAATGTCCAATTGTCTTAACCTTTGACCTTTAAGCAACCGCAAGCAACATTTATGTTTAGGTTGGACTTTTCTGTTAGTTTCCAACAATGAAGGTTTACATAAACCACTTTATTAAACTTTGATGTGATTTTCTACAAATTCCACAGTAAACAGTGAACATTTTAAAATTCTGTTTGTACTTTTAGAGATGCAAATACTCCAGCTGTACATGTGAGAAGAGCGAGGACTGTCTGTGTGCGGTATTCTCCTCATACGCCCGGGCCTGTGCTGCTAAAGGAATATTTCTCCAGGGCTGGAGACAAATAGTGTGTGGTAAGACAGCTACACGCAGTTACATAGACATAAATTGCATGGCTAAATTACTTCTCCATAGTTACCTTGAAGTAAAGATTATAAACGAAACTTCTGTCATTATTTGTCATTATCTACTCATTATCTACTCATCTTTTATTCTGTTTGCTATTACATTATTTACTTTATTTACATTATTACCCTCATGTTGTTCCAAACCTGTATAAATATTAGAGTCTGAAAGCCTCAGTCACCAAGACAAATAGGTTTGTAACAACATGAGGATAAGTTAATAAAAACAGAAATGTCATTTTTAGATGAATTATCCCTTCAAAATTGTTCTTGCACAATTCTGGTTTGGGCTTGAGGGTCCTGATATTCACCTTAGGTGGATATGAGGGTGGTGAGGGTTCACATATATGTTTAGCTCATGGTGCAAAAGGGAAGGTATTTTGAATTGACTTGCGCTTCAAAAATCTAGAACAACATTACTACAGTGTCATCAATTATTGTATTGTAATGTGTCTATTTGGGTAAACGTTATGCGCTTACACTTCCCTTTCAAACTGACACCCACAGAGAGGTACACAGAGAAGTGCCCTGCCTCGCAAAACTACTCCTATCAGCTGCAGAACTGCCAGCCCACCTGTCTGTCTCTCAGCTCCGAGCGTCAGGGCTGCAGTGTTGACTTTGTGCCCGTGGACGGATGCGCCTGCCCTGATGGTCTCTACCAGGATGAGGGGGGACTGTGCGTACCAATGGAAAAATGTCCATGTTACCACAACGGATATAAAGTTCAACCCGGCAGGTCTATCAGCATTAAGGATGAACACTGGTATGTAAAAACTAATATTTATGTACTAGTTTACTAAGTCTGTAAAGACATAAACAACTTAAGATACATAAAAGATGCATAAGTGAATAGCTTCTGTATATGCCCCACAAACTATATGACCTAAGACAATCTGGTCTTGTTTTTCTCATCAGCGTATGTATGAATGGAAAATTTCACTGTCGGTCCTGGAAAGCTCGTGTTTTGGGTATGAAAATGAATTTTTTGGCCACTTTATATGTCAAATGAGTTTGCTGCTGGTGAACATGGGCTACCATGACCGAATTATAACCCATACATAACCATAACTATAACACAGCAAGTTATAGTTATTCTGTCAGATGTGATGTGTTTGATTAAGAGTAATCAAAGTGTGATATATTTTGCAGGATGCGCATCTCCAAAGGTTTTCTTCAACTGCAGTACAGCGGGCCAAAATGAACACGGACTGGAGTGTGCGCAAACATGTACGCAACAGGAAGTTGATTGTGTGAGTGCATACTTTCCAGTCCTCCTTCTTCCTGTGTCTCTCAATCCCTCTGTTTCCTCTGGATGTAACAGTGTATCATCAATGCTCTCTCGCTCCCTCTGCCCATGCAGTTCTCGCTGGACTGTGAATCTGGGTGCCAGTGTCCCACAGGTCTCCTGGATGATGGCAGAGGAAACTGTGTTAAGCCACATGACTGCCCCTGTTCACACGATGGACAGTTTTATGCACCAGGGTCTGAGATAACCAGGGACTGCAATAAATGGTGCGTAAACAACAGCCTTACCCACATTAATCAAATCTTTCAGACATTATAAGAAACCAGATTGAAAGGTATTGGAAAATGATGCAACTATTTCTGCAAAAACAATCATACAGGAACAGGCAATTCAAAGTACACTGACTATTACTTTTACATTTATGCATTTGGCAAAGGCTGTTCAAATGAAACTTTGTCTTTTTTTATTTAAATTGTTTGCATTTTCAAAATGTTTTTTTATTTAAATGTAAATATTTTATGAATATTTTTGGGCTGATCTTGGAAAATGGGTCTCACTCTGGCCAGGTATGTACACTAAAGTGTATGTACACTATAAATTATATATATATATATACATATACACTTTGTGTTATGTTTATAGTATTTGTCAGCGGGGAACATGGAAATGTACAGAATATAAATGTCCAGGAATCTGTACCATATATGGAAGCGGACATTATCAAACGTTTGATCAACAAAGATTCGGCTTTAGGGGAGACTGCAGTTATATAGCTGTGCAGGTAATATGTTGTCGTTTTTATACAACTGCATACTGTTAGAAACAATGTTTAAATTAAATCACAAATAAACCACTCTATCAATTAAAAAGTGGGGACTTAATACATGTTTGTTCTAAAGGACAAGTGTGGAAATAATACGAGTCATTTCCGCGTGGTCACTGAAAACATTCCCTGCGGGACAACAGGGACCACCTGTTCTAAAGCTGTAGATATCATTTTGGGGGTAAGTCTCCATAAAAAATATACAATATCATATAAGGATTATTTTTAAAAAGTGAAATAAATGTCAAACATACAATATCATATTAGGATTGAAACTGTTTGAAACTAATATTATCCATGTACCCGCACATACACAGAGAACTAGACTGGATCTTTCTGGTGACAAAGTAACAGCCACTGATATTGGAAGTGGTCCACTGATCAAGTACAAGGAGAGGAAGGTTGGAATGTACCTCGTCATTGATGCTGACAATGGACTGACAGTTTTGTGGGACCGCATAACCACCGTGCGCATCATTCTGCAACCCAGACATATGGTGAGTTAAAGCCTAATATAAACAATGAATATTAAGTTTCTGTTTGTAAACAAACATGCCCCTACTTGTGCACTGTACAAATGGCCCAACAAATATACAAAACAACAGAAGTTTATATGTTTTACTCAGTTGTAAAGTTATAAAGACGTTATACAGTTATACAGAAGGCATGTTGGGGACTCTGAAAATTTAGGTTATTTTACATTATTACATTTGACTTAAAGTGTTTATCGTGCTTTCACAGGAAAACATTTGTGGCCTCTGTGGGAATTTCAACGGAAATGGAAAGGATGACTTTACCACTCAAGGCAATTTGCAAACTACAAATATCTTAGAGTTTGTGGACAGCTGGAAAGTGTCAAGCAATTGTCCTGATTCAGAAGCAGACATTGACCCGTGCCTGTCGACTCCCAATCGACACACCTGGGCCAAAATACAATGTAGCATCATTAAGGAAGTCACTTTCAAAGACTGTCATGCTAAGGTACAGTTCTGGAAGGCCGTTTGATTCCATAACAGAAGTTAAAGGGATATTCTATCAAGAAATAAAAAGAACAATTTACTTACTCTCATGTCTCACCAAACTGGTATGACTGACTTTCTCCTATGTGAGAAAACTGTCATGCAAAAAATGTCATGCTGGTTTGGAGTAACCTAAGAGTTTGTAAATAACAACTATTAGGTCCTAATTCCTTTAAATAACATCTTATAGAAACATTTCTCATAATTTTCATTTAAAAGTGGAAATGTCTGTTGACGAACAGGTGGATCCAAACCCGTATTATGAGAACTGTGTGAAGGACTCGTGTGCATGTGACACGGGTGGAGACTGTGAGTGCTTCTGCACGGCGGTGGCAGCTTACGCTGAAGCCTGCAATGCAGCAGGTGTTTGTGTGGTCTGGAGAACACCCGAGATCTGTCGTAAGCACCTTTCAAACACACAGTTCCGGCTTATAGAAGAGAAACTTAATTAATAATTGACTTTGCATGTATATGCTCATATTTTTGTCAAATCTTTCCATGTCAGCCGTGTACTGTGACTACTACAATGATCCAGGTGACTGTACGTGGCATTACAGTCCCTGCCATACACCCTGCTACAAAACCTGTCTCAATCCTGAGGGGATCTGCAACAACACTTTACCCAACCTGGAGGGTGAGTTTTCATTGTTTAAACTTGAGTGTACAGTCGATGGCAGTATCAGTTGTATCAGTTGATGGCATGATACAGTAGCATGTACAGTAGACTGTGACGTATTCAGATCTAAGAAGCTGTAAGGCTTAGAAACAGTCATACAGCTCTATGTTCTATGTATGTATGATCCCACATATGTTCAACTTTTTATGATAATATCTTGTGCAGGATGTTACCCACAATGTCCAGAGGACAAGCCTATTTTTGATGAAAAAAATCAGATTTGTGTGGAGGACTGTAATGGCACATGCTACGTCAACGGTAGTGAGTACAATCCCGGAGAGGAGATCCCAACAGAAGTGCCCTGCCAGAGATGGTACGGAACGTTACATAAACGTTACGTAAACATTACATAAAGAGTAGAAATCTGGGGGTGGTTCTCCTACCCTCTTAAAATAGCTAAACTTTTAACTACAAATGTGTAGCATGTAATGTATATATCTTCATATATATCAAAAACATTTCTTTCACAGCATATGTGACGAATATGGAAAAATACATTGCTTTCAAAGACCTGGTAAGAAAACATCATGTAGTTTTGTTTAATTTTTACCCCAGTGTGTTGTACTGTTTCTGATTAGCTAAACATAATATTGTGTTTGTGTCTAACAGGTTGCTGCTACTACAATGGAACAGAATATGGTCACAATGACGTCATTTACAATGTTACAGATGACATGGGAATGTGCTACTATGCGATATGTATAAATACCACTGTGATTGAAACACAGGAACCCTGCCCAACCACGCCCCCACCAACAGCACCCACAATGTCAACTCAATACACGTCTACAGCTCAAAGTACATCAATAACCCCAACCACAGAGGAAGTTACAACAACACCTTTTGAGGAATCTACAACATCTTCACAAACACCCAAACCACCCATTTTTTCAACAACTTCACCTACACCAACAGAAATTACTACAACAACATTGGCAACAACAACACCTTTTGAGGAATCTACAACATCATCACAAACACCCAAACCACCCATTTTTTCAACAACTTCACCTACACCAACAGAAATTACTACCACAAGATTGGCAACAACAACACCTTTGGAAACTGAAACAACAACAGCAGTACAGTTAAGTACATCATCAGAAACGCCCCAACCACCCACTGTTTCCACATCTTCACCTACACCAACAAAAACAACTACAACAACAGGAACACCACCTGTTTCAACAACATATTATGAAAGTTTTTCAACTAAATTTACTGAATCAACAACCGAAACAGAGATTACATCATCCATACCAACAATGAGCAGCTCAACCACTGGGTTAACAGTAAATACTGGTTTTGAAGAAACACCTTCAACAGGGGAAAACATTGTATCACCAACTACCACACAACTAACAACATTAACAGAATTAACCACATGGTCAGAAACACCCAAACCACCCATTATTACCACATCTTCACCTACACCAACCAGACTTACTACCACAACAGGAACACCTCCTATATCATCTACAACTTCTACAACAACATCAGCAACAACAACACCTTTTGAGGAATCAACAACAGCAGTACGGTTAACCACATCATCACAAACGCCCCAACCACCCACTGTTTCAACATCTTCACCTACAACCACAATAATAACTACAACATCATCCACAGAGCAACCAACAACTTCCAAGTCTACAACACCAACAACACTGCCATTTACATCTACAACCAGCACTACGGTCTGTGTTTGTGTATTTAATGGAAAACAGTACGAGCCTGGTTAGTACATTTCAGATACTGTACCAATATCTCTGACTGTTTACCAGGACAGGCTGCTTTTCATAAACAACTTTTGATCAGATTTTTATTTATTCTGTTTGCAGGAGAAACAATTCTGGAGGATGTGCACATAGGCTCAGGGATCTGTCTGACCATAATCTGCTCTAACATCTGTGCAATCAAGAACACAACAGAGGCATGCGTAACAACTCCAACACCATCACCATCACCCACTCCAAACTACGACTGCCCTGAATGGGATAAAAATGTATAACTTCACATATTTTTTTCCATTTCATGACTTAATAATTTCATATTAAGCATTTACTTTACACTGATGCATTTAGCGCCACAACTGCTAAAAATGCACTTTCTGCATCGTTACCAGACAAACGAGACCTTCATCTTGTGTAACTGCACCATGGCGAGGTGCATAGAGGACAACATCATTGAGATTATCCCATTTGAATGTCCTCCACTGGAAAACATCACATGTGCTAATGGAAAGGACCCAGTGCTGGTATACGATGAGAACTACTGCTGTCAGCATTACGCCTGTGACTGTGAGTAAACTGGGGGGCTACAACCTCTATGATACTGTAACACAGATCATAGATATCAACAAGATGCTAAAGTTCTGTGACTATAAATGATGGAAAGTGCAAAGCTCAATATGGCTGCCCAATTAAAGGAAGTCCCACTTTCCAGTATAAAGAGCCAATCGGCAATCATTGAACACTAATGATTCTCTGGGGGAGGAAAACGTTTTTAGCTAAGATAATGTATTTACTTTTCTCCTGCTGAATTCAGTATCAAAATCTATAAATAAACGTATATCCTTGTCTTAGGCTTCTGTGAAGGCTGGGGCGACCCTCATTACATCACATTTGACGGACTGTTCTACAGTTACCAAGGAAACTGCACATATGTATTAGTGGAAGAAATCCGGCATCAATATCATTTGAAGATCTACATTGATAATGTCTATTGTGACCCCATTGAGCTTGTGTCCTGTCCTAGATCAATTATTGTCTCTTATAACCACCAAGTCATTTCACTTATAAATCACAATTTAATAGGAGGTGCAGACCTTGAGGTGAGATTTTGTATGTTTAATTCTTTTGAATATAACTGATATGTGTTTGTCTGTAAAACCGTGTAAATATCTCCATTTGTTTGGTTGACTCTTCTCCTATAAGGCTTTACTGGACGATGTTAAGCAAAGGCTGCCTTTTAGTCGTAATGGAGTGAGGGTCATCAGTTCAGGCCTGGATTTGTTCCTGGAGATTCCACAGTTGGGTGTCATCATAACATTCGGAGCGACTGGCTTTAGCATCAACCTGCCATTCCAACATTTTGGAAACAACACACAAGGGCACTGTGGTAAGTTAGCACACAAAAAAGTTCAAATAGACCAAAAGAGGAGCTTAACCACATCGGAATGAAACAGAAAAAATCGAATTGCTCAGATCAGAGCAATATTATGAATTTTTGGACAGGACAGGCAGCCGGTGGACAGGAAGGAAATAAAACTACTTGTCAGACGTTTGTGAACATAACAGGGTCTTCTTGAATTACTTATGAATGACCTGTTGACCTGAAGGAGGGAATGACCCTCTTTTGCGTTAACTTTGTAATTTGTCAACCTAACATAAAAACCTATTATGATATTTTAAGAAAGAACGTTTTTCAACCGTTATGTCATACTCATGTAAAAAATAAAGAAATGTTAAAAAATGCTCATCTAAATTATTTAACATAACTCTTTCTAAGGAACATGCAACAACAACAGGGCAGATGACTGCATGATACCAGGAGGGATCTTGGTGGACGACTGTGCAGTGATGGCAGATTACTGGCCGGCTGAGGACATAAACGATGAAACATGCACCCCACCAACTGCATTACCTACAGTCG
This sequence comes from Botia almorhae, assembly GCA_036877575.1. NCBI lineage: Eukaryota > Metazoa > Chordata > Actinopteri > Cypriniformes > Botiidae > Botia > Botia almorhae. Next base: position 11,633 of record JAZGTJ010011056.1, read on the forward strand.
GAACCAAACCAACAACTAAGCCATGCCAGGCTCTCCCAGACTGCAACCTGCTGAATAGCGAGTGAGTTAATTCTATGTGCCTGTTTTACAGTGATGTTTAACATAATTTACATAATTGCTTTAAAACCATTGGGATGTTTTTTATTTTCACCTACCTCAGGTTGTTTGAAGAGTGCCATCCCCATGTGTCTCCAGTTAACTTCTTTTTGGGCTGTGAATATGACAGCTGTCATATGAGCAACCCTGCAGTGGTGTGCACAAGTCTGCAGAGCTACGCAAGGGCTTGCTCTCAGTTTGGCATCTGCATACACTGGAGAAACTTCACCAGCTTCTGCAGTGAGTAATGAAAGCAATGCATTCCTCCACTTATTTATATATAATATATATATATATAATAAATAAATATATATTTTAAATGTATATACTTTGGGGTCTAAATTAGATTAAAATAACTAGTCAACTATTTTGCAATATCTGCATGCTAAGTTATTAGTCTTACCTAATAATATTTTTGTTTTAAAATCGGCTAGTGTAAAATTTACACTTCAGGTTCAAACGATCATTTTTCAATGTGGCCCTTCAGACATCACTGTATATTTGCTAGAGAGTAAGTGTTGCATTTACCTTTTCTTTCTCAGACATTGAATGTCCAGTCGATAAAATCTTCAAGCCATGTGGTCCAGCTGAACCACCAACCTGTGAAGACCAGTATGTTTTCTTAATAAGATCATTGTTAATGAAGATAAAGTTGTTCTTGTCCAGTATTGTAAATGGAAAGAATGAATCTAATATTGTAGGGTATCATCACCTGTGCATGTATTGCTTGCAACAAACTGTAAAACTGTTGTCATTGCAGACCAGAACAGAGTAGTCTTTTAGTGCCCACTGAGGGCTGCTTCTGCCCGGATGGCATGTTGCTCTTCAACAAAGAGTCAGGAGTCTGTGTGGACAAATGCGGTAAGAGGTCTATAGGTCAAGTGCATGTGTATATCTATGTGCAAGCTCAATAAACATGCTTGTCTTAAACGTTTTCTTTACTTGTAGGATGCCTGGATGCATCCGGGACACCGCGTGAGGTGGGTCAGCATTTAAAATAGTTAATTTGGCAGTTTACAAATATGACACATGTAGAATATAAACACAATCCATTTAGTACACTAACATACAATAGTGCATATAAAGAACAATTACATAAATAATGACCAGCCAAGACATCCAACTAATCCCCCTTGTTTATTTGCGGCAGTTTGATGAGGTTTTCGAATACAACTGTGAGGAGTGTGTCTGCGACAGGGCCAGCAAATCTGTCATCTGTAAGCCCAGACAGTGTCTTGATTCTGTCCCGGAGAGCTGTACAGAGCCCGGCTTTGTGTTGGCCAATATCACTGATCCCTCAGACCCATGCTGCACCAAACAAGTTTGCAGTAAGATAAAGTTGTTTACTTTTTTTATTTACATGATGTTCACATTAGGAATACATTATGTAGCTTACACCCCCTTCCTTTCCTCTTTCATGATGTAGGCTGTGATATAACCACGTGCCCACCTTCAAATAAAAAGTGTAGCACTGGATATTCCCCAGAGCTGGAAGTGCCTGAGGGAAAATGCTGTCCGGAAATCAAATGCGGTATCAGTATTCATTCTAAACACTTACATATTCTAAACAGTACACTTTTAAAACATTCGTTCTAATTCTCCTGAATTTCATGTCATACTGTTTGGGTTATCTTTGTTTTTGTTGCCTCCACAGTGCCTAAAAAAGTGTGTGTGTTCAAAAATAAAGAGTATGAGGTAACTAAAATATTATGTTACATTTGATGTGATTTTAGTAAATTTTTAGTACAGTATTTGAAATCATTTAATTTCTAATTTACAAAATCTCCCATCAAAACAAATCGCTTGTGTTCTTTTATGTTGTATTTCCTATTAAAACAGGATGTTGGGTGAGACATATTGTGTTTGTTTTAGACATACAGCTTATATCACAGCCATAAACCATGATTTGCTACCTGCTACCACTAATCAGAAGCAGGTGGTTTTGGAAAGGAAATATTCTTATTTTAGAAAGTATTTGACAGAAATGTGCACCTAAGTGCAAGATAAGTCATAAATACAGGTGGCCATTTTTCCTGAAGAGAAAGACTGTAGTTTTCAAATATATACGTATATATTAGCTAAAAGTTAATATTGTAAACTTTTAGGAGTAGCCTCAGAGCTAAAAGACAGAAAAGCCACAAAACTTCCATTTTGATTTATAGGGTCTTCAATAACAATAAAAATTGCTACAAAGTTTTACAGACTCCATCAATTTAAGTAACACTGCAATTATGCACATCTCTCCCCTCACACATCCAGCCTGGTACTGCCATCCCCGTTGTGGACTGTCAGGACTGCACGTGTACATGGGACGTGGATCCTAAAACACAGTTGTTCAAGGTCAGCTGCAGAATGGTGACGTGCAATGAAGACTGTGATCCTGTGAGTCATGTTTCTCAGCTTCTCATTGGCTTTCCTCGTTCCTCGAGTTTCTGATTGGCTTGTGTAAAGCTCACATATTTCTTTGACACATCTTATTTAGGGTTATGAATACAGAGAGCCTGAAAACTACAAAGACTGCTGTGGGAAGTGTGTGCAAACTCACTGTGTCATCAATGTCAATGGCACCCAACATATACTGGAGGTAAGGTCAAAGGTCAATTCATCACTGGTCACTGTGTTGATGGCTGTAGTACAAAAGGTGCTGATGAAAACAAAATAAAAAAATTGTCTACTCAGCCCTACGTATATCAAAACCCATGTCTTTTTCATACAATGAAAGTGAATGATGATTTATCCAAACACCTGTAATAATATTTTAAAGCCATACGATAGCTTTGAGTGAGAAACCAAACAAATTCAAGTCATTATTTACGGACAGTCTTGTTTTCACACTGTATTATTTGATTTGAAACAAATTCAGATGAAGATATTGGTCAAAGAATATGACCCACTCTGAAATGTCCTTTATAGTTTCAGTTCACTTGTACTTGCACTTATTCTGATCACAGGATGGGGCTGTTCTGCCCACTGCAGACCAGGGCTGCGATAGAATCACCTGCACTAAAATTAATGGGCAGTTCATCACTGACAACTACAGAATCCAGTGCCCTCCTTTCAACATGTCCAACTGCCAGCCTGTATATACTTCAAACACACACTCACACAGTTACAATAGTGATCACATAGTCACATAGCTATAACATTCTGATTGTGTGATTTTTCTCTGCAGGGTACAGTCCAGCTGCTGGCTGATGGCTGCTGCAATGTTTGTAAGTATTTCAGACGAAAACCTATGAAGTCACTTTACATGTAATGTAATAACTTGTCATAATAAACGCTGGGCACAATTTATAACTAAACTTTCACCTTTTGGCTGGATGTTATATGTTGATGTCCGTCCTGTTTAGTCCAACAACTGATTAATGTGTGTGTTCTCTTTTGTCTGTTTGTAGGTGTGGACAAGATTACAGGCTGTCAAGTACAGACTGTACGTGATTATATATATCACAATGGCTGTCAATCAGACAGGAAAATGGACCTGACGTTCTGTGGGGGAGACTGTGCCAGTTACAGCAGGTGAGTTTACACACACACACACACACTCATACTCATTGTATTTGTTTTCAGAGGACTCATTAGCATAATTGTTTTAATACTACGCTAATGACCTTGTCTACTTCCTACTCCTTCCTCTACACCTCACAGAAAATTGTAGCCATTTTTACTTGTTCTGAAAAGCATTTAGTATGTTTGTGCCATGTGAATGATGGTGACAAACTATGCAGTGTAGCAGTCTAATTTACTTTCTTTTTCAAACAGGTACACTGAACCTGGGCTGTCCGCCTGTAGCTGTTGCCAGGCAACTCAAACAAGTAATCGTACAGTACCTCTTGGTTGCTTAAATGGAGACATAATAACCTACGCATACGTCCACGTCGAGCAGTGTGCTTGTGGCAAAACTGACTGTCATGGAACTGGCTTTAGCCAGCACGCGCTCGTGGAACACACCCACAGGAAACGTGACCTTCCATAAGGTCTCCCAAATAAATGTGTGAAACTGCATAATCTGATATTAATTTAAATTGCACATGCTGTATGTTTAACATTTCTTATCTATTACAAGAGCTTTTCATTTTCCTGAACTGATCATTTTATAAATGTTTACTCTTTGGCTTGTGTATGAAATTAATAGCAATTAAAGGCAATCTGAAATTAAAATGGAATGACGTGTGTTGAGAATGTGTTTACAACACATCTTGTCTCACCTTGTCTGCAATAAACCCTGTGCTAATATTAGATTACATTAGCAGGACCCAATTAGATTTCTTGGTGCGCAGGTTTGCACAGAATTTCTAAATTAAAGACAGCTGTTGGTAACAGTTGTTTTTCCGCAAGAGTGGGCGGTCTGACAATAAACTGCCCGCTATGTATAATACTTAAACATAAAATATTTAATTCTTAAACTATATAATAGTTAAATATTACAAATATGATCAAGCTGCCAAGATATGTGCTTTACATCCCATCCACAAGTATCTTCAGTGAGCATTCAGGTCAGATTTCGGAGAGAATACAGTATTAAAACTGTCAATCATTGCCATCCTTTTCTAGCCTACATATTTATTTAATTTTACATAGTAAGCCAACCAATTTTTCTTTTTTGGCGGGTTTATAATTTTGAGTGACTGATTTTGAAATACTGTATGTTAATACAAATAAAAGTAATAAATAAAATGATTAAATAAGTTACCCTGTATGTCCCCCGGCCTCCTCAGACAGCATACATTTCTGGGGCTCAGCTGGGAGCATATGGCTCAGTTCTGGCAATGGCAGAGGTCATATGGGCCATATCAGGAGAGTTAAGTAATCTTCTCCACTTCATTGGGTCCGGATGTGCTTGGCTTCTGGGAAAGATTTTAATGATTCATCCCAAGTCCTGACTGTTCTTCAACCAGTCTTATTGTTTCACAGTCTTATTGTTTTCACTTCCATTCTGACGTCTTCTGCTGTCAGTGAAAACCGCTCAATCTTTGAGGTCTGACCTGTCATTTGTGAACAACAAGAAAAAAGAATTATACTAGAGAACAAAGTATTTCTATACATGCAAACATTAAACTCTTGTAGGGCTGTGACACAACATTTACAGCTCAAAAAGCAATTTGGTTGCTGGGGACTATGTCTTTTTGTAAGCTAAATTTGGAAATGAGTTAGCATTGTAGCATTCCTGGTTCTCTTTTCCCAAAGTCAATTGTTTTTCTGAATGGGGTTTTTGTTAAACGATTTTTAACAGTCTGTCGTTAACACAATCTTAATATATTTTCACGTTTTGTTTTACAACAAATTACTAGCAAGTTACTAAACGGGACCACAGACGTTATTAAACGTCATCGCGCACAAAAATCTGTAAAATAATGCAACGTGGGCACAAATAATGCCAAAAATGTGAATGTGGTCCACAGAATAGCTACTTATCAGGAAAGATGTTTAAAAAGTTTGAATGAGTGGTTAAGAAGCTTGATGGTAATGACGTCGAAGCGGCCGTGGTGTTGTTCGTTTATAGCATAAGGTTAACCTTTTATCTCTGGCAAAAAATAAAAATGATTTTTACATATCTGGCTTTTTGTCTTATTTTGTTACCGCTAGCTTCAAAATTCATAAAAGCGGTGTTAATTCGTGAAGATTATCTTGAT
>JAZGTJ010011057.1:0-17358 GCA_036877575.1 Botia almorhae
GGGCCTCACTTAATCATGGGCCCCCGGGGCAACATTTCCAGTTGTCGCCCCCCAATGCTGGCCCTGTATTTAGGGGATGTTTACGGTCATGTGCAAACTTAGAAAAAAGTGTGGTGTGAAATTTTACTGACCCGTGATTTGACAGCCATAAAGTTCGAAGCGCAAAGCGATTCCATTCTTCCATGTCTGTGGTCGAATCCGGACAAACCGAGCTAAGACAGGCTGAGGGATCCGGTTCAGTACCACCTCTGAGGGGTCTACATTAGCATGGAAAACCTATGGAAAGAAAGAGAGTGAGAAAAAAAGAGATTTATGGTGTGGTTTGGCAAAGACAGCTCATTTGGAAAAAACAAACTAACCTCACAAACAAACACAAATTCTCACTCAGTAAGAGGCTCTTTACTGAGGTTAAGTGAGATTTTCACTAAAAGCTGTAAAAATACACACACACCCCAGCATACACAGACGCAAACGCTTAGGTCATAAATTCAAACATGAAATGTTGTTTCCTCAATCATTGTCGCTTCAAGAGCTTAGCTGTCTTTGTGTAAACACATAAAATAATTTAGAGCTGTTTCAGAGAAAACTTCCAGAGGTTGCACTCACATTTACTGCTGTTCTCAGTTACAGTATGTTTCATTTACTGTCTCAGACTTTGTCTCAAATGTTTCTTCTAAAATTCTTTTGAATAAAAAATAAAACAATGAGACAATTACGCACAAAAAGATATGATAAACATATCTTATTTGTGATCTTTCACAATGGGGGCAGCAAACTCCTAATGTTTATTTGTGTACATGACTAAGTTGGTTAGATTATAGTATTTCAGTAAACAACTCCCCAAAGGTCACAGAAATGTGTCATAGGCTTCAAATGCATCTTGGGATAGTAAAGACGGACAAGATGACAAGCTCTGATAGCATCTCATCCTGTCCTCCTTTTTCAGATTTGTGAGTGCGTGTCAGGGTCTTTATCCACAGAGACAGGAAGTGGGAAGGAGGAAAAGGACCAGAAAATGGCATGTCCTGCTTCACTGCACAGAAACAAAGCCTGAAACCTAAGGACCTGATCAGTCTCAGGATCCAATAACATCCAGACCAACTGGCCTGGGACAGGTCCATGCTAGGCCGGTTTGTGATAGGATCCAGATAAGATTAAAAAATTAGAAAAAATGAGAAGGAAGAAAAATGACACCATCCACTTTATCATTCAATTATGAAATAAAAGAGAAAAACTTTAAAGTTTAAAGTAATTTAAAAGTTATTAGTTTATAATCATTTGGGGACAATTGGGGAGGGTGAAATGAGAGTATGGAAGAGTAAGGAAGGTGAAGCAGAAACAAAAAACCTTCAATGAACCTTGAAAATATGAATGTGTGAGAAAAGAACAAGTGATGTTTTAGAAGAAATAAGAAACAAGTAAAGCTGATGTCAGCAGAAAGGTTGCCACATGCATTACTGAAATCTGCTTTTGTTTAATGACCTCATGTTGGAGTGTGTGACCTTGCCCCATCCCTGCCTGTGAAGTTCTTCAACACAGCGCAGCATGTAAGAGCTGAGCAGTGTGTATGTGTCTGTGTGTGTGTTTGAGATGACTGAGATCAACAAGTGTGAAGTGTGTAATAAATCACATATTTGGTGTATGGGAGAGTCCTATTTCTCACGATTTAATGACATAACCTAAAAGACCCCAAGTTTACAAAAAAAAACCACACACAGACACATTAGTCTGTGAGATGTTTCCAAACCATGTCATTGGTCATGAGGAACATTCACAATCTTCCTTGTGGGCAGTGCGCAAGAGAACACATGAAAGGTTCTACAGGTACTGAAAGGAACCTTAAACACATACTGTGTGATAACTAGAAAATACAAAATACAGATACAAAATAAACACTTTTGTAAGAGATTTGTTGATTTTCGCCTGATGCAAAAATTCAATAGGTTTACACCTAAGATGACAACCTGACTTTAATAAGCAACTCCTTAGCAACTGCACAGCAACACCATGGCAACACCTCACATCCACCTAGTAAGCAGCATATTTTCTAAAAATATAAAATCTACTTTATTATTTACTGGTGATCATTAATTGCCCATCTCTCTGTGCTGGCTTCTGATTGGCCAGCCTGGTTAATCCATACCAGCAGGAAACTGAGAGCTGGGAATCTGTTCTGACATACCAACAGATGTATATCACATAGGATTTAGGTCAGAGGGCTCACTGGTCATTGTGGGTGAAGTTCCAAGCACAATGTGGGAGAGAGTTATTAACCATGAAGATGCCAAAATGATAAAAAAAATATGTGGAAAACTCTAAAAGGCATGACAGAATTGAACATTCCAGTTACTGTGAAGACTTTAGGGAGCAAGCTGAGATGAGGCTGAACAACTGTGATTTCCCCCTGGTCCTCTAAGACAGAGGAAGTGGGGAAGTAAGACCAGTGACGGAAATGGCATAAAGTCCTGGGCTTTGACAGCAGCTGTCAATCTATAAAGGGAGGTGGAGTCAAATACTCTAATGCACATTGTTTTCAGTTTATTACGTAAAGCAGTAGTGACATAAAATACATGTAGGGTCTAAAGGGAACACTTAACAAACATCAGATGCACGTACAAATTATCTTTGGCGAGTAAAAAAGTATGTTTTTTTGAGTTACTAATCAGATGGCAGATAACAATTAGAATCTGCGATATGTCAAATAGTAATGTAAATGATAACTTGACCGCTGCTGATGTAAGTGATTGTTATCGTAATTGTTCAATTGAACAATTCAAATGCTTTCAAATTGTCTACTAAAGACAACTACATTAACACAACGTCTATCAGTTTTTACCGCAGTAAATAAATTACCATGTGAGGTCATATCTAAGATGGCAAAAGTTTGTTTCTCTATTTCATAATTTTTCTCTATTTCATTTTTCATTTTGGAAGGTAAAAAGGTCATTTTGAACCCTAGTTATAACCCCTGGTCCCTGTCTGGTGTTGTGTTGAAAGACTGCTGTCACAGGGTCACATCTCCTATTCACTGATACACAGCCACCTCACATGGCTCTCTCTCCAGCCTGCCTGTCTTTTATATTGTGTTCTCTATGCAGTCCAGGTGGGATCTATGATTGATGCATGCTCAGATTGTGCACGTGTGCCTGTAGTCAAAGTTATCACATCTGGATACTCTACATCAACCACCATTTGAATTCCTATGCTAAATTATGATATGAATCATGTATTTGCATGCATTACTTATATCATGTTGCCTCTGGCATTATAGCTAGTGTTTCCTAAAGTCTGTGTGGGGATCAGGTACAGCAGATCTGCTGTCTCAGGTGATGATGTACTTTACATGAGGAGAGGTCTGAGTGTATCTGAATACACACTCATATCCAGTCTGTTAGCCCTGAGCAGGCACACACAGAATCTAGATACATCCTATATGTGTGTATATATACACATTTACATATATATGCTGTACCACTGGTAGCTGTCAGTATCATTAGTAACAACATGAGTAACATTTATGGTGTGTGTGGTATTATTTTAGGTGAGATAACTTTACTTGTATTAAAAGTACCATCTGGATTTGGTTTATTAAAAAATGTATTGTTATCATTTACTGATAATAGAGAAAATGACAACAGTGTTATTATATGTGTGTTTGTGTGTGTGTGTGTATGGTATGTGTGTGTGTGAGAGAGACCTCACCTACCAGTGGTGGGTAAATTGAGAAATTATGCCTCTTATTAAACAGCCACAAACTTTATTTTGCTAACATTTTTTAATAAAAATATCACCCATGATCATTATTGTTCATATGACTCAACTTTCATTGAAAACATGTTGTATATAGAGTAAAGCAGAACGATGAATCTGAGGAAAGTTTAGTCTCAGAAAACGAACCAACAAAGCTGAACTATAACATGTACAGCATCGGAATGGCTGGTCCTGTTTCACACAGAGGGGTTGCAGGCACAGGGCAATAGCTGCGAGACACTCTGCTCTTTCCTTTCTATTTGAAAGTGAGCACTTATCTCATTCATTCTCCTTTTCTTCCTCGCTTGGTCTTTCACGGGCTCTGACTTCATGCCCCACAGATAAATAACTCTCGTGAGGACAGTTTTTCCTCTTGAATGTTTAACACCTCTTAACTGAACTTAACTGACTGATAAACAGTCAATTTTGTTTGTTTGTTTGTTTTAATGTTTTACAGTATAAGTTTACAGTATATGTTTTAAAGTATATTAGATTTAAATTTTGCAATATGATTTTAATTCTACTTAATGTCAACACATCCAGATTTTATGTCAAATCTGTTCACACTTACATAAGACATAACCAACAATGAACAATCAGATACAAATGTGTAAGAAACCTATAGGTCAGGTATAATAATTCTCTAATTTTGCTATTTATACACAGGCAAATAAACTGTAACACACACAACCCTGTGAGAAGTTGGACACAGTTAATATAACCAAATTGAGAAATTGTGGAGAAATTGAAGATACAAAATTGTGGTCACATGAATACCTGGCTGCTCAGGGCTACAGAAAGTCACACAGCCACGCCAGGGTCACAGGAGATGAAAGAGGTTCCGTGACAGACAGGACAGATCTATGTTCCCCTGTACCTCCATCTTTCTACATTCTGGCTTTCATTCTGCCCATCACTCTCTCTCTCCATCTCTGGTTGTTTTGCATTGATGGGGCCACTGGGAAATGTGGTCAGCAATCACAGCTCTGCTCGAGCCATTACTCTCCCCCCTGACTCTGGCCTTCTTCTGCTCTCTCCCACACCTCCACACCCCAGATGAAGATGTTGACAGCGCATACTGGCTCCAATTGGCTGGAGGCCAGCACGCGCTCAGCCTCAGTGGAGAGAGAGAGATGAAGAAGAGACCAACAAGGACTGATAGAGCTACATATTTAGACTTCCCAAGTACAGAAAAAGAAAACAAAGCTGAAGGGGTTTAATAGTGTTTGTACACAGATGACTCATCACGCTCTTTTCACTGGTGTCATTTAGTTTCTTCCTCTTATATTCTTCCAAAAACAACATGAAGTCTGTCATCATCATGAAACTTGCTCTGGGCCCCTGTCGGCCCTTGGCTGTGTGCTCTGTCATCAGTGCTGGTGTTGACTGGTACTCACACACAGTGAAGTGCTTAGGTACTGGAACACTGTTGCCACATTTGATATGTTGGTGTCTGTTTTTTCACTCATGACATTTTGTTTTCTATATGTGTCATAAGTCTTGTACACATTATTCACTGTAACATGATCTATATGACATTATGCATTACTCTTAAAACTGTAAAAATATAATTCCATATGTTAAACCCTCTAAAAATGTATTTCTTTTAAATATAAAAATTAAACCCCATCTAAAAATGATTCAGCTAAGATTAGTTTTGCTATTGGTGCAGAAAGAGCACGCTGTGGCTTTAAGAGCACTTGGAATTTGGAATCGGAACTCAGAGTAATGGAAAAAACAGGCAATACATTTTATGAACCTCAGAGGTGTAAATATTCCCTCTGAAAACACCATTTGTCATAGTGAATGACAATTGCATTAACAAAACCGTGCTAAAATCAGAAAACGTGTATTGACGAGGGTTTGTAAGCGGGCACATCTATAAACTGTTTTTCTCTGCTTCAATGAACATACCATCATACTTTCTGTCCTTGTCTAAAACACCATATATTTTCTATAACATCACAAAAATTAAGTACTAAGTGGAACACTCTTCTACAGTCATCTCCCATGACAATGTTCTGCTTCCCTGTTAACACACTTACCATATGTATACACCCATCACACAACCCCCCTCTATATAAACCCCATAACAGTGTCTTGATGGTATTGTTAAACAAGCAAGAAAATTACCAGATCTTCATAATGATCTCTATGTCAATGGCTGGGCCTACTTTAAACTATTCAACTGTCCAATGCTGACCAAAGATGCAGATATGGGACCCTACAAGAGAGGCTTGCTTAATTTCCCCCCAGTGGAATGGGATTGAAACCTTTTGACTTTACTGCGATTTTAAATAGTATGATTTTTGAGAACAACATAAATTGTGCTGTCATTATCTTGATGACTTTATCAGATACATTCGGATGGGGCAGAGAGTTTGTTGAAATGGGTGTATATGCATATGTTTCCAATGAAGTGCAAGATTTCAAGAGACCTAAAATCCTGTAACTACAGCCTAGTGAGCTGCCTAACTAGACAGAACTTAAGGTACATAACTTTGGTTTTGGAGACACTAAATACTATTCATATTTTTGTAGTTATTTTTAAAGTGATGTAAAAATGTTTAAAACATTTAAATGTGATGAGACTTTAATGTAACTTGATTTAAAAATATCTTTTTATGCTGTCTTTAAAGATGCAGGCTGCACTGTACTGTATGTATGCTTCATGCAGATATAAACTGCAGAATGAATTATATAAAACTCAGTGGATAAAAAAACAAGCAATGCTGATTAAAATATATTTATATTTTGCTTTATACCAAAAGTAATATTTAAATCTTACTAAAACTTAAACATGGCATTAGGCTCTATTGGAAGCAATATTGAATTGTACACTATCTCTTTTATATGAAGAAAGGTATTTGTGGGATGCTGCCCATGTAGAGTGTCCAAATCAGACACTTATGAGCCTCCATTTCAGTTAGAATGTTGCCTTAGATTCAGTAGACAGCAAGGCAGATCACTATGGTTTGGAACACAGGCTGTGTGTGTGTGTGTGATCTTATCAGAACTGATTTAGCTGTAGCTGAACGAGTGTTTTGCAGGTAATCTAGAGAAGCGACAGAACCACCACAGAGCCTGAGAGAAGAAATTAAGCTCAACATTGCTGATCCACACACACTTACAATGAGACCACCAGCCTACGTGGATCTTTTCAGCAGTTCTTTCTGTTTGGTTCACACACACACACACACACACACACACACACACACACACACACACACACACACACACACACACACACACACATCCAAACAATCTCCTCTGGACCAGGGACACACACACCTCCAACACTGGAGAGTTATGAGCACATAATATGGTGCTATCAATCTGAACGATCACCACACAGTCAGCAAAATTGTTTACAGCATTGCAAATTTACATATTCATTTAAATGCTGACACATTATTTCCGGGTAATCTATATTACAGTTTTTGGCAATATTGAAAAAGCTATGACACAAAGCATTTAGACAGACAATCTACAGGGCTGAGGCATTGTGCATCTCGTACAACTGTCAACATAAAAATACATTTCTTCCAGGCATTTGAATAAATATCACAATATTAAATAATACCTAAAGAATAATTCCTAAAGACTTTTGAACAAAGCTCAGCTAAACTGAAACTAAGACTGCAAGTACGCAACACACTTTAAAGGAGGAATAAGCTCAGAGATTTTCTGAGTGATTAAAGCTAGATGGTATTGCAGCAGGGGGTCCAGGGCTAAAGACCCTGATGACAGTTGTTGGTGTTCGGGTCCTATCTGGATGGCTGTTGCTGATTTTTTAGCTTCTTCCATCATCACACTAACATCAGAGATTTGAGATGCTCCACTGTCAAGCAATCAACTCCAAACAGGATTTTCAGGAGTTTTGTTAATAAAAAAAGATTAGAGGCGTAATGCACAGCTGCTTCATGGCCTTTTACTGTAATTGATTTTACACAGGCCTGTATCTGCCCTTCCTTCATTACTCTTTCACATGCTTTCTATGTTGTTCACCAGCAAAACTTTGACCAGCATGTTCTTTCTAATAAAACTAGGTCATTCTGGTAAACTGCTAGGAGATCATTCTGGTCTTAATAAACAAATGACCTGATACGAATCCAATAGGAAACTTGTTCATTTGTTATCCTACCTTGTGATTCTTGCCATAGCGGTAGATCATCCAATCTTCTCCATTGGTGCTGACCTCCAGCTTAAAGGTGGTGACAAAGTATGACTTGTGTGTCTCCTTGGAAACTGCCCCCTGAGTGGCAATGCCCGTCAGGACCTTTAGGAAATGCAGGTCCACCTAAAGAGAAAGACAAAAGTTACATGCTGAGTCAGACTTGTTTGTTGCTATACGGCTTTGCTGGGTGGTTGCTAGTCTACTGGCCCAAGCCCAAGTCCCCAACCTCAAGATATTCTGATACCTAGACATGGCTGCGATCCCTCCTTCAACATAAAATGGAATATTTTTTAAACAATTTTTATTACTGTTTTTTTTCAGTCTGGTTGAAAAACAGTACATTGTTATTTTATAAAAATAATAGAGTAAATTGTTATTTTGTCAATCATTGTTTGACAATTATTTTGTTAACTCCTGACTGTGCACTGTGTTTGGTGTAACAACCTGCTTGCCAGTGAAAACATGTCACATTATGCCTGGTTATGATGCTGTGTTTAGTGCCAAAGTTTAAAACCTAGTCTTAAAACCCCTTAGCAATCACCACTACAGATAGGACGATGAGGAAGTGATGAGCGAATGATAAAAGAGGAAGCGGAGAAATGAGAGAGGGTTGTGAGTGGAATGAACAAATTGAGCTGTGGGAATGTTGTGGCTTTCCTTCTCTGCAGATCATGGGCGGCAGTAGAGGTGTTATCAGGGGTTTAAAATCAATCACCTCATCTCTGATCGATACTAACCACCTTCATTCAGCTCCCTCTCTCCACATAGATGATCACCCTTTCTCACTCCCTGTACCCCCCCCACCCTCACAATGATGATGATGGCAATGATTATGGATCGAGAGCTGCCTCTCTGCCACCCTGCCTCGACTGCAGTGAGCTCTATAATCAGGCATTCCTCTCCCGTCCTAGAGGAGGGCTGTTACCCATGATCCTCGGCGCTCCCCGCTCAGCGGGACGGCATCCGAACATGAGCGTGAAAACTGCAGCATTTGTTACCTGTCAGAAAGACAGGTGTGGCTTTCACACACAGACACAACCACACACACACTACCTTCTGTAAGCTGCTTAGGGCCACAGAGAAACACACCTAGACAAAAAAATCAATAGAACCCTGGACTGCTGCTAACTATTTATTCCTAGGAAAGGACCCTCATCAATCAAGTGGCTGTTACCATCAGAACGGGCTGTGCATCATCAAACCCTGTGCCCAGAGAACAGAGAGCGAGCGAGAGAGAGAGAGAGAGAGAGAGAGAGAGAGAGAGAGAGAGAGAGAATGATGTAGCCTACCAAATCTGAGAAGTGAGGCTAGAATACATCAGTCCCTGATGAATAGTAATAGACAAATAGAGAGAAACCCAAAGACTGTATCAGAGAAAGAGCACATACGCACAAGATGAGCTTGTCCCAAATTAATATCTATCAATTAATATCTATTAATATCTACTCTGCAGCATAATATTGATTAGTGCAGAAAATAATTTCCACCAAATCTTTCTTAATCAAAAAACAAAACTTCTGTGTACAGTAACATACAATGGAGGTAAACAGTGGGCCAGAGTTTTTAGAAAAGAGAAGTGTGAAATGTGTGTTTTTGTTAAAGCACTTAGATTAGTCAGCAAAAACCTATTTATTATTGGAGCAGGTTTATTTGCTTTACCTGCGTAACATGGTCAAGATATTAAAGTTTTAATATTGGATGTAGGGTTACACAGACAAGGTCAACAAGTGATTTTCGAAGCAATTCTAATCAATACACATCACTGAAGTGTAGGGAGGGAATAAATCATTTTTGCAGCTTGTGTTTGCAGTTGTGCAGAGGTTTTAGTTACAGTATGTTTTCATACCTCAGGCTGTTCAATGTCTACCTTTTAAAGTTTATTTAAAGTGAACACCTCACACATTAGATAATTAGATGAATAAACAGTACAAATATATAAACTGTGTATACACCAAAAACAGAAAAAGCTTTGTTCACACAGCAGAGCAGAAGTGTCTGGATAAAGTATGGTTCTGGGGCATGTTGGCATTTACAACAGCTGTTTGTCCAGATAGATGTTCGGGCCATGGACACTAAGAGTGAAGATGAGATGTGTTAACCCAACACAACAGCTGTGGGCTTTACCACAAGCCCATATCTCAGCAGTGTCCTGACACAAATACCACCGACTACTAAAGGTAATGAAAGTAAAGAATGTCATTCCAGAGCTCCTGAGCTGGCACTAAACTTAAACATTTTGCCAGAATCCACATGTCACTTGAGGTTCAGCAGAAAGCATATGAAATTCGCAATGCAGAGGGCAGCTAACAACACTGCATACGTGACTCTTACAATGACCATCAACGACACACTGGAAATGAGACTGAGGAAATGAGATTCAAACTAGTGAAAATACACAGTGAGAGAAAATCTTACCTGTATGTATTCTTTGTTGCTGTCTTCATTGGGTGTCCATGCGTTGTCCTCGAAGTTGAGGCGAGCCTGCTTTGGAGACCAACGGCCATCGTAGAAGCTGGATGATGCAGAGATCTGGTCATCACTGATCTTGCCTGACTCCATTCCGAGAGCATTACTGCAGTGGAAGTCTGGGGAAAAGAGAGAGATTTATTTATTTATATTTGATATAAGAGAGACATGTATCTAAATAGCAAAATAGTAGTGCTGGGAAGCAACTAACTTGAGCAATTGATTTAACTAATCTTAATTAAATAAAAAATACAATTCAGCGGTCTGAGAGTAGTTTTTAAAATCTGGTAAAACCTGGCAATAATCCCTGTTTTCGACTCAAAATTAGGTAGGTAAAAATAGGTATATTTTTAATTCTGTATTTTTTTGTATTAGTTATTAGTATATTGCAAAATGCTTTCCCTGTAACTGATATGCATTTAATGTGCAGATAAATACTAATCTGATAATGTGTAGCTAACTACATTTTCAAACGGGTGACTTGACTGTACTTTAACTTTATTAGCTTATAAAGACAAATTAGCTTATAGCATCTGAAGCTTCTCCAACATTGTATGACAGTAAATATAAAGAGAGAAAAAAAACTTACTGTCATTAACTTCTTTCAGTGTCATGTTGTAGCGAGCAGAGAAGCCGTCTTTGGCTACAGCCATGTCCGTATGGAAGGACAGAGACAGGATACCTGTGGATGACTGTATTTCAGAGGGAATTGTGGTACCACAATGACGTCCAATCAGAGGTCCCACTGCAAAACACATAATTATAAAGATAACAAATGAACAGAGACAGAAAACATGCATTATACACCTAACAAGCTTTAAATTAACAAAATGCCTGACAATTGTCTGACATGATAATATTTGAACAGCCACGAAGACAGAGCAGCAAAATCTGGCTTTAATATATGAAATCCTTCACTGACAAACTTAAGCCCTGATGGATTCAGTGTGCATGTGTACTGGAGATCAGTAAAGCTGTGCTCAAATAGGATATGTGGAAATGGTTTCTCAGTGCTTGGATGTAAACTGGTCTCATTTCTGTACCTTGCGCCAGCTGGCCCTTTGAAAATTAGAATGGTTACTCTTTACATGTGCTTACAACTTATACAACACCACCTCTCTGAATCTGTCAACAGATGTGTGTGATTTAGTTTGGTCAGACTGTAGGGAAGCCACTATCTCACAGTAATGAATCCATCCTCTACCCTGACACACACACACACGCAGAGTACCAGATGGGTGAAATAGCCATATCAATCATGCACATTGATTTTCTTCTCTTTTGAAGAGGAAAAGACTTTAATACAGCAAGTGCTCTTGAACGGTTGGTTAAAATAACTCTTTCTCACCCTTGATGGCGTTGATGATCAGAGAAGTGGCTATAATACACAGGGCTGTATCTGTGTCTATTGCTTAAATTTGGTTCATGTCGCTTACTTACGGGGTAAATCTCATGACAAGTGTCCAGGTTGTTTTGTTCCAAAACCAAAAAAATGATACTGATTTTGAACTTTTAGGACAACAACTGAGCTAATTTCCCATACTTTTGGTTTGTAGTTACTGTTATTGTAAATATTGAATACGGCATTAGATTACAGTAATGAAACAAATACTGTAGTACATAAGTTTAAAAGATAGAGCTCGCCACTTGACATGGGAAATCCACCCTCTGCCCTGCTATAAAATAGTTAATTTTACATGGTTTCTATCTGATCCAAGCCAGTCATTTATTGTCCATTTACTGGTTTAAAACATGGTCTAAACATTTTAGCAGCTGGACCACCATCTGGTGGACCTGGCTTTGACCCGGTTAGACAATTCTGATTAAGTTGGTTAAAGCCCCCCTCTCCAGTAATAGGGCTGAAGCATTAATAAGACAGCTGGGAGAAAGGAGAGTATTCCACCACTCTCTACTCCAGACAAGGATTAAATCCTATTGCAGTGTAATTCACGGCCCATTTTCACTTTACCAAGGTTACTATGGCTGCTCTCACCCGCCATCCTTCCTTTCCTTCCTTTCCATCCACCCCTCCGTGCGGAAGAATACGGCTGCTGTGGCTTTTTGGCCCGCCTGCTGCAGATAAGGCAAAGCAAGGCCCTGGGCTCTGCTTTCATCTGCCAACGCTCGCCACTAAAATAGCTCCGACGGCAGCCACAGTAACAGCACGACAGCGATGCGCCTGAGTTTATAGCACAGCGGGCAACGGACAGGTTGCTTGTGTCACTGGGTAAGAGTGAACAGCTGTATAGACTGGTGGATAAACTAACCAGATGGCTCAGACAGTGTCACATAGTGTGATAGTGAATGGTATGTGGATTTAAAATCATTAAGTGACCAAATTATGTATGGTAGACATGTGACACACTGATCTCGAAGCAGACAATGAGGTCACGGGGAAATGGAAAAATGCAATCCTCTTAAAGTCATGGGTGGTCTGGACTTTGGAATACTGCAGTCCTAATCCTGACTAGTCCTAGTCCTGACTATATATCTGTATGGAATTCTTTGGAATTAGGAAAATCTAAACTCACCCTGTGGCAGGCCGTCCCACACCTCCAGCCAGTCATACTTGCATTCACTCTCTGAGCCCTGCAGGGGGTCATTTTCCAGGTCGAAGGTGAGAAAGGTGAGAGTGACGTCCATGTGAGGAGGTACAACGATGATGAAGGTGCATTCCAAATTGTGGGGGTATTTGTCAGGAAAGCCGGGCGACTCTATTACACCTGATGGACTGGTAAAGTTTCGGGAACAGTCAGAGCCTGAGAAAAGACAAATCAGAATAAAATGAAGACAGCAGCTAAAACACACTGGGGAACATGGAATTGACAGTGGTTTAATATAAATAAGTGCAGTGCTGTTACAGCGCTTTTAGCATCTGACTAAACTTGATTGTTGGCGGTTAGTGAATGAAATGCATGTTTTGGTGCTAAAACTGTATATGTGCAAGACATGAGGAGCTTCATACGAGACACAAATTTGTATTGACGGAAATGTTTAGAGAGTGCATTTATTTTGGAGTGGTGGCAAAAGCACATTACTTGCTTTACTCTTCTCATATCATCTCATAAATCTCAGAGAAAGAAACACACTCGGTTAGGTCTCTGAGAAAAACATATTGATGTGTGTGAAAATGGGAACATTCATCAAAGTGAAGCTTTAAATCTTTACAGAAGAATCCTTCATCTGCAAAGTGCTGAATGAGAGTGATTTCCCTTCCCTGGAGCTGCTGTCAATATTCATTTAACACAAGAGTCTGAGCAGCAGCACTCACGCTTCCTCACCCTGAAGGCTCTAATGAAGCAGCAGTGACTTCTGTAACATCACGGCTGTAATCACCATAAACGTCCCCAACAATATTCAGAAGAGAGCTCAATCAATGGGCTTTTAATAACCAATTTCTAAACATTTCATAAGACTGTGTAAAAACATATTTAAATATCTAATCTAATAACATTTCAAATGTTTCTCATATCTATTTCCTACACTAAGCTAAGCTACAGTATAAATTGGCAACTAATGTAATTGTATTTAAAAAACACCCTGCTGTGTTAACCATCTCATTGTTAGCACTGACAAAAGAAAATCACGCAACTTTGTAATGACATGGTGATGAGTAGATGATGACAGAATTTTCATTTTTTGGGGTGTACTGTCCCTTTAAGGCAGTGTAGTAAACCTGTCTAGTTTTGCTGGATTTAAATGCTGGCTTTGTATAACAGTTAGTGTTAACACAGACATAGTCATGCTTCACCTTCAGCCGTGGCACACGTCCTACACATCAAGTCACCATCAGCCTTTGACACAATACACACCACATCAACATGTAATGTCATGTCTTTAGAGACATGCAAAGTCATTGCACTCATACTAATCCAAAAATTTGCACATGCGCTCCTTAACATACACACATACAGTGCGTGAATAAAATACCCTGATATCCTATCTAAAATCTCATTGGCTCTTGTTTGAATGACAGGAAGTGCCACTTGCCTTATATAAAAAATAAAAACACAGGAAGGTAAGTGAGAGATAGAGGGAGAGAGAGATTGAGAAGCTGTTGACAAGGTCTTGAAATAGGTGCTGTGGGATTAGCGAGGGGATCAGAGAACAAACGCTTGGTGATCTGTGCATCTTAACTCTTCAACTCTTCAACACTCTCAATAACTCAAACGCTTTAACTATTTGAGTTGAGCCAAGCAGCTGCGTGGGAACTTGCACAGACGGAAAGCGGCAACTGTGTGTAGCGAACACACGTGTCCTCAGTTCACCTAAAAACATTTGAGTGTTTATTTCTACCCATATGTAATAGTCACGATTAGAACCTCACGATTTGATTTCCATTCAGGTTCACAATTCGATTCCAGGACAGTTCTTGACAGCTCGTGTTTATGAATTTATGTCATGTGAATACTATGTTAAAATTGTTTGAGAAAGAATCACAAACAGTTAACTGATTTTTCCCTTATAAATACTGTAAATTGCTCACGTTTTTGTAATGAACACATGGCCAATTATTAAAGTCAAGCACACATACCTTATGATTCATAACTGTCCCACTACAAGCCTGTGCACATAGACTAGACTCCCAAAAATGACTAAGTGCACACAGACTAGATACAACATTGTTAATACAATGTTAAGTTAAAAACAGCTTCCTATTACCCATTAAAGCACGCACGCACACACACACACACACACAAGTCTCTTCCTTCATAGCAGTCAGATCCTTTAAATAAATAGTCATGTTGTGAAATTAATAGTGGTCTATTTAAAGCACTAGAGTCGCAGACAGAGCAGTGTACTTTCTGAGGCCTTAATGACGGGTCACTGACCCCAAGGGGACGGGTTTGGGCCTGTTTCTGAGACTCAGAAGACACACAAACACACTCACATACACAAAAGGGCTCATGCACAGAAGCAATTCTAGGATTTCAGCCTGAGGGAGCTGAGCACTTAAAGAGACCGAATGACGTTGTGGTTTAGAGGTAATTTTGTTTTGCTTTGAGTACAAGAGGTTGCAGGTTCAATACCTGCCACAAAAACAGTTCAAATTTAAAGTGCTTATCAGTTCATGTATACCAAGAACAGAGGTGAAGTTAATTGCATTTCGTTTTAGAGATTTAACTGAGAACCAATATCTGTATACAGTTGCTGTTTTAAAAGATCAGAATCACATTTTGGGGGAGTTAGGCTAATGTAATCACAGATTAGTTGCAGACAGCTGACATGCTTAAGGGGGGCTAAGATGATTGAAGGCCTAAAGCCCCCCTAAATAGGGTGTAGAATAGCCTGTGCTCATGCATCACCTCAGTGTGGGCAGCACACAGGAAGTCTGGCCCTGTCTGGCACCCTGGCAGCTGATATAGAGAGAGACAGGTCCCAGAGAGACAGCAGGCTGGGTTACACTCACTGCTTTTCTGCACTAATACAGCACACTACATCTGTTCAAGGCCTTTGTGTGGATGCTTGCGTGTGTATGTGTGGGACTCACATCTTGGCCAAACAGTCAAGCATATACAGTAGCACCTGCTTATGCACATCTGTCCATTGAATGCTTTTTCTCTCACATGCAGACACATACTTTCTTTACCGATTTTTCCCCTGCAGTGATATAAATAACTCATTGAATGTCTGTATGGGTAAAATACAGCAAAAACAATCCCAGCACGTCTATACATAACACAGTGATCCAGCAGTCTTTTCCCTGCCCAAACTAATATAGCCTAATACTCAAACAATTACAAACTCATACTCATAACTCATACTAACTCTAACTTATATATATATATATAATAGAAATACAAGTTTTTATTTAAAAAACAAACTTAGGTATATATCTCACCCAAAGAGTCTAATCTGAAAGCTGAGTTTTGTCTTATCACATAAATTATGTAACACAAAACAAAAAATGCATATGACCGATAAAACAACATTGTTGCTCATACAGTATCAGTAAAATGTTATAATAAAAAATGTGGATACACAGCTACACACAATGGATAGTTCATTCCAAAAGGTCCTAAGGAGATGTGAAATTGTTGAAGTATTTTTCACAGAAAAATATATATAACAAGAAACTATTCGTTCCCAGTTTAATATCATTGCTGTCTAGGAAAAACAGCTGAGATAAATATTAAAGTGAGTTTTCTTTCCTATGAGTGAGTTTTTGGAATTGCATTTCCTCTCCAATCCCTGACACATTAATACCGCACAAACACATGAACGTCTGAAAGCATCCAGACTGGGTGTGTCGTGTTACCCACATTACTGGGTCAAATTTGTTGCCAGGCGCCCTTTACCCTGCAGTGGTGACATTCTGCTTTATTATGGCCAGCATCTCGGTCTGACTATGTGTGTGCGTGTGTGAGTATAGCCGAGTGTACTTTCGTGCTTATAAGACCCTGTAAGTCACGCGCTGACCCTGTCATACTCACGCTTCCTCAGACAGGCAGACAGTATGCCAGACCCCTGCTGAGACCTGTACTAGACTACAGTGTGTATGCATGAGTGAACGTGACGCCATCAGCGCTTTTGTTCTCTCTCATTAATTTATGTTTGTGAGCATGGCAAAAACAGGGAATATGCAGAAGGTTGGGGAAATACTCCCCCGCCCCTCTTCCAGTAGGGGAAAGCTGTGGCTGGGTCATGCATTGGGGCTCAGCGCCTGGATTGGTAAGCGTGACTGGGTTTGTCTGTGTCTGGAGGGTAAATGGGGGGGCTGTTTTTATGCAGCGTTGCCGGGTAGAATAGGAATGTTGGTCATGGATGAGTGTATGAAGAGATTATTATAGTGTAGGTGTAATGCTTATATACCATACAAACATAAATAATAATAAAGGTGTTGGCCTGTGAAGACTTTTGCCAATGAATCAGTGTGTTAATGTGAACCTTGGATGTTTTAACGTTTGTAACAGTTCACCATTTAGTTCAGCTGTGATCTGATTGGTGGACATTCCAGTCCCGAG
>JAZGTJ010011058.1:0-17358 GCA_036877575.1 Botia almorhae
AAGAGAAGGAAAGGCAGAGACAACGAGGAGGAAAAGAGGATGCTGGGAAATGGGAGCGAGAGGGTGCTAACATGAAAGACTGAGAAAGACAGAAAGGGAGAGAAAGAGCGAGACCGCCATCATCAGCGTTTCGTGATGAATGGCCCAATTAAATCAGTTCAAAAGCACAAACCTGCCTGTCACATCTGTTATGCAGCGAGACCAAGAACAGGCAATTTACCCTAACACATACATAAACAAACTACACTACACTGGGCAAACAACCTTTTTCGTTGCCGGAAGAGAGAATACACTGTGTGCTTTTGAAAAATCTTGCTCTCAAAAAAAGCAACTCACTTAACCTTTACAGTCAGCGCCGAGGGAGCAGGTCACGAATAAGTCTCTCACTATTTCATGAGAAAATTTATCTTCTGGTAATATCATAAGAGTGATGTATGTTTAATGTGACGGGATGGGCATAAATTAAGTCAAACGAAGAATTGAGGCTTTTAACAGAGAGAAATGAGAGCTAAAGAACCAAAAACATCACTTCACTTTACACAGGCCAGCACATCACCTCACATTACACAGGCTCACAGGCCAGCACATCACCTCACATTACACAGGCTCATAGGCCAGCACATCACTTCACTTTACACAGGCTCACAGGCCAGCAGATCACTTCACTTTCCANNNNCACTTCACTTTACACAGGCGCACAGGCCAGCACATCACTTCACTTTACACAGGCTCACAGACCAGCAGATCACTTCACTTTACACAGGCTTACAGGCCAGCACATCACTTTACACAGGCGCACAGGCCAGCATATCACTTTTCTTTACACAGGCTTACAGGCCAGCACATCACTTTACACAGGCGCACAGGCCAGCATATCACTTTTCTTTACACAGGCTCACAAAAACACAACAGAACTTTAAAATGTCAGTGACTAAATGCCAATTCATACCGTAGTTGTGCCTCTACGTCAATGCTGTCCACATGAGTAACTTTCACAGAGTCTCCGGCTCTTTGCCTGACTGAACCCGTTCACCCGATTTAGTTACGTGACGGACGTAACCTCATTGATTCCTCAGAAGCGATTGTTTTGATGGATCGCAGCCTTAGAAACGCAGGTTTCCGTCTCTAGCTCGAATCATTCAGTGAAACTGAGGAAATGGAAAAGGTCAACTTAAACGAAGGAAACAATATACCGTTACAGGAGAGAAATCCTTTTTTCCAGCCCCTTTACTCTTCTGGTGCTCTGATCATAAAAAAATGCACAACAGGTGCTCTCCTAAAGGTGAAGGCAGGTATAGTAAGTAAGCTTGGGAATGAGTGGATATGTTTGGAATAAGATATACCGTACGATGCTCAAAAGTGCTTGACAAAACAACTTACATACTTTAGAGAAAAATTAAAATAACCCAGCTAACAATCTTAGGTTGAGAACATTAATTCTTAAATGTTTGTAAAATGTTCCACTAACAAGTTATAAATAACATTTTTAAAGCATAGATATAATTTTGAGACTTTATCACACAATGTATTAAACCAGTAATACAAGCTCTATACATGTGAATTTGAGTTACTGGTTAAAAATGACAGGCCTATCCAATAATGTGGTGATTTTCCCCCATCATTTCAACCCACCATATGAAATGCATTTAATAACCAGTGTAACCATACAGTATTCCACACTGAAAGCGTTTGTCAGCTCTTTATCAATGTAATAAAACCGAGACAGATGATTGGCTGTTGTGCTGGCTGTTTTCACCATGCAACAAACCTTCTATCACTACACACGCACACAAACACACAATCTGACATTGAACAGGCATTCTTTACATTTAATAAAAAGAAGCCCTCGTCAGATTGACAGTAGCATTAAGATGACATACAAAACCTTAAGCAAAATATGTGCTGTATGAAAAACGGAGCCCTGGCGATGTCTCAGACTCTATCTCACGGCTTTAAATGAATTATGTGCTGAAGCCTCATCTCCCAGTTCAGAAAATGACAAATCTGTGGCATGACACACACACGCACGTTTACTTATCTATCTAAAAGGGGACCATCTATATACTTTCATTGTTTTACTACATAGCTAGTTATAAACACTGCAACCTAACCCACACTCTAACTCTGACAGAAAACGTTCTGCATTTTTACAATTTAAAAAAAAACTTTTACTATGTTTTTATAGTATTTTTATAAATAAGGACCCCAAAATGAGACTTTATTCAGATTTGTTAGGTTTTGCTGACTTGTGGGTTAAAGTTTGTCCCCAATACATGGTTAAGTACACACACAC
This sequence comes from Botia almorhae, assembly GCA_036877575.1. Taxonomy (NCBI): domain Eukaryota; kingdom Metazoa; phylum Chordata; class Actinopteri; order Cypriniformes; family Botiidae; genus Botia; species Botia almorhae. Next base: position 2,294 of record JAZGTJ010011058.1, read on the forward strand.
ACAGACCTTCCATCCTGACAGTCAACACAACACTTTTGCACACACAAAATTACTTAATTGTCATTGAAAATCCATTCAAGTATGAAACAAGCACTGGCACTATCGAAATAAGTGTGTGACTCATTACAAAACTACAAGCGATTCTTTATTAAAGAATTGAAACCTGCCTCTTAACATACTTTATAGCCTAGTTCTGTGTCTAGCTACATGTTAGAATCATGTCAACACACACAGTAGTGATGCGCGGATGGCGGTTATATCCGCGGGCGCTGCGGATAATCCGCGGGTCGGGCGGGTCGGGTAATAAAAAAATACATTATGATTAATTGCGGGTGGGTCGCGGGTGGATGCGATTTGCTTTGTATTTTTCGTTCTGGGAGAAACAAGATCGCTTATTTCCACGACTGAATTAGAATGATTAAAGTGACGATCGGTTGCGGGTCGGGTGCGGATATCTATATTAGAGAAAATTATATGTGCGGGCGGGTGGCGGGTGGATGATAAGTATGAGGCCGCGGATTCGGGTGACATTTCAGCTGATCCGCGCATCTCTAACACACAGACAATTCTAATTCGGTTAGACCGCTCTCATTAGACTCTAGTATGGCGCACAGAAAGCGAAGCCTGGCACAGACAAGCTCATAATTAAATCTTCACCATCAACAATGCAGCGCAGAGAACGCATGCTGCAGGAGAGATGATATTGGCCTCACGCTGATTCCACATCAGTTGAGTTTCACCTAACACAACGTGTTGCCGTTTACTAGCATGCACAATGGCATTTCTAATCAGCGCTCTGCTTAAGGCTTCTGAGGGGACACTGGGAGATCGTTTGTTAGAGAGACGTGTACACACAGCTGTATTCTCTTCTGGTAATTGGCATTATGGCTTCATCCAAGCAGGGCTTCTCCTCATAACAAACCATAAACAAATACCTCCGCAAAGTCACACACTCACGGGACAACAAAACACGTTGGGGTGTGAAGCAAGTCTGTTTTCATAGTCAGAACGACAATGCACGGACACAGTTGAGGAATCGCTAATAAACAACCTAAGTATAAGTATATAAAGAACAAAAAGTATATTTTTTCAGAAACATTTATTGTTATGCTGGTTGAAAGTCTCCTCATATCCTGATAGTAAGTGGTCTATATATATATATATATATATATACTTATACTTATATACTTAAATATATATATATATGTTCCGTGGAAGGTGCAGGACCACAAAATGTTTGTCCAATCACTACATCCGGTCCGTATGCAATGATAGGATGCCCTCCTTGCCTGTCAAAATATGTATGCGTTCATGTGTTGGAGGAGGTGTGGCTTTGACTAGCGCTCTGAGGGGTGACATCAAAGTCACCCTAACTAATAACATACAAATTTGGAATGACATGAGTAAGTAAAAGTTTAATTTCTGGGTAAACTATTCCTGTAACAAATTAAGGGCATGACCTTTGGAGAACTGCAAATTAATCTTTTTGTAAAGGTCAAAATTAAGACTTTTTATTTCGTCCAAATTCCTTTTAATTCCTTAATTCTCATTCCTGTCACAAAATCTGGCTAATGACCTTTGTAGAACAGCAAAAGAACTTTTCGTAAGAGTCTAAATAAAAAAATAATATACGCTATTTAAAAATGAATAACTTTATTATTATTATTATTATCTAAAGAACCTGATCCTAAGATGATACTCTTATAGCAAATTTCATCCCGAAATTTGTAGCACAAAATTCACATGCAAAAAGGGATTACGGCGCCTCTAAACTATAATCGTTCGCACTCGCATTTAGAATAAGACCTCAGAGACCTGAGCCACGACAGTTCGTCACGTAGCTTCAGTCTGCGAGACGCTTCAGAACTCCGTTCCACTGACAGAATGCTTAATGTCTCTCTTCACAGCCCTGATGTTCATGTTTAGCATCAGTGCTAGTGCTTCGCATCCGCGCAGAACAGTCGTTTTTCTTCTTCCGCCCATTATATCAAGGGGCCGGACCCAGCGCTGGTTCTTTCATGTGGGGGTCAAAGAGATTATTTGAGAGTGTTTGAAGTGTGGCCTGCGCTAGCCGAGAGAAAAACACTAGTTCTCATGAGACCCAGTAGCTTTAGACTGCAGTGAAAGTGATTGTGTGGGTGGATTTTAAAAAACCTAGTAATTCCTATCAACCTAGTTAACAGGGAACATTCTCAGAACATTGCCCGATGTTCTGTAAAGTTCTCTCAAAGTTATCAAAACATTCTTGCAGTAACATTAGTAGAACTTTTTAAATGTTATACCTCATACATCAAAAACATTATTCTTTAGTTCTAGAACATAGCACTCTCTACATAGCTGCAACTCTAAATACGCAGCTAGTGCATACCAAGTGCATATAGAAGGCTCGACTTTATTCCAAATACAAAGTCTGATATAGAGATGTTACTAAGCTAACAATAACACGCCACTAAAACCACACACAATATTACGTAAAACTGCCTATTTTAAGTTAGACTTTATTTTAATAATTACCTATTTTAAACCTATTTTTAGATCAGCGATAACTGATGCATTCTGGGACACGGTATGTGTGAGACAATCACGATGAAACAAACATCAAAGCAAGACGCAAAGTTGTACAAGATTCAGCATCATTACCTTAAAAAGCATGTTTCAATAACACTAATCTTCATCAATTTTATGTGCTTTGGTCTCTGAGTAAATATGGTGAGAGGCGTGAATATGTTGGTTCTGGTTAACATGCAGTTTGGATGACAGGTTTGCCATCTGACTAAGACAGGGTGTGCGTGTTTGTGGGTTTACAGTCAGCAGTTTGCTGAAAGATAGGACAGCAAAAGGTGTCCCCAGAGGTCATTAAACACACACACAGAAAACAGCCCTGGGCCGCTTGTGGCAGATCCTGCATGTTGACAGGGGCTGTTCATCTTTCTCTGACCCCAGAAGACTCGCACCCCTGACCCTGGCTGGTATTACATCAAACAAACACAGGTCATCAGTCTAACCCCTGATATACCGGCTACCTTTCAAACCAAATCAAACACACCTAAGTATACCAGCTTTCCAAAAGTGTGACTCAGCCTCACCACTTACTGCTTATGGAAAATGTTTACTTCCTGTAAAACAGGGATTTATTTTTCTCTGAGACAACAAAAGAGGATGAAATACATACTCATATATCCATGTAAATCTGCATTCTGAGATTTACATAGCATGAATTTTATTGCCAAATGATTGGCTGATTACAGTTGCAATGGGCCAATGGCCACCTATCATGTTTGCAAACGGTCTGCTAATCAGCCTAAATTGATCAACCTGATGGAAATGGATGGACTCATTTCTGTTTATAGTGACCACACAGATACTGGTGGTTAAATGGTACACCCATCTGAATGGTATTTGGTGGCACAGATTCCTCGAATTACAACTAGAACAGATGTTTTAGATCGTATTATTTGGAGCATAATTACTCATCTCCATTCTGTCGATGGAATCAGAGCTGACACGCTTCAAAAGCCCGGCGGGTGGCAGGAACTGATGGGGCCGTTTCATCGCCTTCTTCAGTTACTAAGCAGCGAGGTTTCGGCAAACGCCCAACACACACTGATTCATTATGCCTGCTCCTTTTGACTCTCGAAAACCCCCAACACCCACAAACAGAGACCACATGAGGAGGTGCCAACAAAACTGATGTACAAAGAAGTCTTTTAAGGATCAACAAAACAAACCTTCACAGACACGAAACAGTCTGTTTGAAAAAGACACCATTTTGAAGAGGAAATTAGAAATTCCTTTTAATCGCATAAAAGTTCTACATTAACAGGGGAAGAAAGGAAAAGGAAAAAATAAACAGCTTTATTTCAGACGCTTTATGAATACAAACTTCAGTGGGAAGCATCTAGGAGACACGTTTTACTGCAAGAAAAAATGTGTCAGGAACACCATGCAAAAATAAGAAGAAAAAGGAGGAGGATGGGTGAAGGAGAAGATAGAAGCTGGAGATCTATCTCTTTATAAATGATCATGCGTTACAAATCCCTCAAATATTCTAAACGTATAGATAACAATGCTATTTATACATCCAGCCTGGATGCTGATTGGCCAATAGCTGGCAAATATTCACAATCTACCACAGCTAAAACCTCCTTAACAAGCTTCTATGCGTATCACAGCCGCTTCTACCATATTACTTTTAGGGAGCACATTGGGTTTAGGCTCTTAGACATAGGGACCGGTTATCTGTGAATTCACTAAAGGTCATAACCTGGCTTTTATCGAGCAAAGCAAATCGATGGCTGGTCTTCCATGCCTGAACCAGAAGAATGACAAACTCAACTTTGAGTCTGAGGTAAAAATGTAAAGTTTTACTAAAGTAAAGGTTTACAAATGTACACAGTGGTGGAGGTGATCACAAACATGGTTAAAGTTCTTTGGAGGGATCAGCTGCAGCATGCCATGAGGAACTGTGACCTTCAGAAAACCTTCGCAAGTGGAAACGCGTGGGCATATTTTAATATAAACTGACCGCGCTGTAAGCCTGCAGCTGTTCATCAATCTGGACATCTGCAGTACACACACTGTACATTTAGAAACTATGAAAACACATCTACAAAATACCACGCAGCCTTCAGGAGGTCACAGGTAAACGTTTTTTTCAGTCTGCTGAAAATTAAAACCATGTTTAAAAGGTGAAAACAAATGTTATGAGTGACAGCCTCTTCCTAAGTGGACATATAAAGATGGAGCAGACATTGTCTATTGATGAAGATGCACCACAATATATGCCAATGGTATAAAGATGTGCCAGACTTTATGCCCGCAGTACAAATATGGACCTGCAAGGCTAATGCTAGTTGTTCCCAGCTAACAATTTTATGTAACAATTTTAAATAACAAAAAACATTAAAAATGCTATTTAGAAATGTTCAAAATGTCCAGTTTTTAAACATGGTATTGCTTATAGGAATGTTAGTCAAACATTGTTTAATTCTGTAACATTTTTACAATGTTCCATTTTTTAAGAATAATGTTTTAATGTATAGCATTAAAAACCTTCTACTAACATTAATGCAGGAATTTTTGGTAACTTTAAGAGAACCTTAGCCAATGTTCCGAGAGCGTTCCCTGTTAGCGGGATTATTGCCTACATTCACAAACCAGTGATCCAAAGAGTTTTAAACGGATACAGTTACTACACAGTAGATTTCAAAAGGCACTGTGTTTTGTCTGACAAATCAGCTTATATACTTATCTAGCTTACCTAGGTGGCAACTTGGCTGATATATACGGCAGATTGAAACAAGTTCCAGTTCAAACGTTTTCAAATGTTTGTGAAACAACATTATTTGTTTGAGGATTTAAAGCTGCGTGACTCTACCAATAGCGTGTCATCTAACCGTCGTGCCTCACACAGATGTCTCCTTTCATCTGCTCACGTTAGCCTAGCGCCGTCAGACAGAGGTTTTGTTGTTTAGCGGAAGTGACAGGTGCTGTTATCATGCTAGCGCCCCTTAAAACTAAGCGACTCCAGGGACAAAATTAATTATTCTTATTAATCAATGAAGTACTAAAAGTACTTTAGCCCCAGGCCTTATTTTTACAAATCAAAGAGATCTGTAACTACATTAACTTTCTTCAGTGTCACTAAATAATTTCTTCAGTATAATGAAAAAGTTAATTAATCTTTATTTACCGCCATATTGGATGATTACACACTTGGAAATACACTAAAGCGAGGCTTTGTTGTTCAAAAGCAAAGTCCATTAACGTACAAACTTCGTTCTGGAAGGAAACTTAGACAGAATAAAACAATATTTCATCATTTAAAAGTAGAAAGTCAATTGATGCAGAGGTTAAGCTGTATTAGAGTTTTAATGAAACCATGTGCATGATAAATCCTCCACCAGACTCCAAACAGCGGCTGACACGATGAGCGTGTAACATTGGCAAAATGCCAATAAATCAGTCTGGGAGCAACGAATCACGAATCAGAGTTCTCAGAGGTCAACCGAGAGCATAAACAGCTGACCACACTGACCAATCACATGCTCCCTCCGTTATTTAAATTTCAAGGGACCACAAAATATTTGCTTGTTATAATGATGAAGATTTTTATTTCCTAGCAAAAACACATTTGTCTTTTGCATATTCATGAAGTAAACTTCTGTAGCTCAGGGGAGCAAACAAAATGCTGAAGTCTAGCAAGAAAAACATTCGTATTGAACTGTTAATTATTGTTAATGAGTGAAAGAGAAAATCTGCTTACTTTCTCTAAAAACTTCAAATGCTTGTTTTCTGGAGAACAATCTTTACAAATAATTTGATATTCCACTATTAAAAAGAACAAAATATGAGAACATTGTAGGCAGGCAGCTTTAGGACACATGAAATTCAGTGTCCACAGTTTTGCTCATGATTTTATTTGCTTATATGTGCAAACACTGGCTCTCTTTTACCCCTTGGGCAAACAAACCCAAAACAGAGGCTTTGGAGACAAACAGCGTGTGTTCACACATGCCTTTAGCCTTATGGGCTCAACAGATAACAGAGAATTAAGTGCATAGATGCTAAGGATACAACGGTTTGACAGTTTATGCTAATGCTGTTTACGAATTTGATTACACAGTTCGGGTTCGACCAACCACACGTTCGCCTAGAGGTGAGAGTTAAGACAATGTTAATGAGCGTATACTAATTACAAATGACTAAGAATGATTCATTTGTGCCCTTTGCTGGTTTTTAAAATGATTTGTGGTTATATTTTAACATGAATTCCTAATGCAACATAGAAAGAATGGCTTATGTGTTTCTTACTACAGCAGTTTATCATATCTGTGGGCCAGTGGAATGGTTCCAGGCCTGTACAAATCTGAACTACTCGCCCTGCTGGACACAATGTTTAACAAACACAGAAAAATGTTTACAATTCTTATATGACAGCGGATATTTCAGCCTGTAACTTTTACACTTACTGAACAAATGGACTAGGACAGAACAGAATACGTAAAACTGATTAAGCAAAACAAAACAAAAGATTTGCTTTGTTCTTGTACAGAAAACTAAAAACATAGAATATCTGAACACTAGCATATCAGCTGTACTTTATCAAGACACCTTAGAGTGACTTTGTGAGACGGTAACATTTGCCATTTCATTTATTTGCTCAGCTGGCTTCCATCATAAGCATCTTTTTCATTATGTTAGTTGCATTATTGCTAGCGATACAACGAGGATGTCTTTGTGACTCACTGAACAGCCGAATCATAATACACTGATTAAAGGGATAGTTCACCCAAAAATGACAATTCTGTCATCATTTACTCACCCTTGATTCGTCTCAGTTCCTTTTATTCACGTGAAACACAAAATGAGATATTAAACAGAATGTTAACGTCGTTTTTTTCCATGGTAACCGGGGACCAGTAATGTTTACAGAATGCACAGCTACGTAATGTTTTGTCAACACTTTAGCAATTTCTTTTTTAATTTTTTGCTGTACTAACAGTTTTTTTAACAAACAAGCAGAGAAACAAACAAATACAAAAGGGGAATAACAGCGTTTTAAAATCCAATAAATCAACATGTTTGCATGCTTGAATTTGCTAATGAACAGCAATACAGCCTAATGATTGGTGCATTTGTAAAGTAAATTACTACAGCAACGACAACAGACCCATTAGTGCAGGCTGGCTGCTTCTTTCAGAGAACACAAGAGTGCTCTGGGAGAATCGCGATGATGAATGTGACACGTTTGAAGATAAATGGGCTGCCGCGTGTGCCAAGGAGGATAAAATTTCCTTATTTGAGAAATTCTGTCAATCAGGATTCATCGCGCCACCATTTATTTTATCTCTGGTCAGCGAGCCAAGTGTCTTCCCAGCTAACAGGGAGCGTTCTTAGAACGTTGCCTACTGTTCTCTAAAAGACAGAACAAAAACAAAAAGCGTTCTTGAAGTAATATTAGTATTTTAAACATTAACGTTTAAAATACGTTTTTAACATTTTAAACCATATATAATATATATCAAAAGCATTATTCTTAAGTTAGTGGAACGTTTAAGAAACAGAATTAAAATGTTTGACGAACGTTCTTATAACAAAGCAACAACGTTAATACAACATCTAAAGAACTGGTCGTTTTTAATAGCATTTTTAACATTTTTGTTACTTAATAGAAATGTTAGGGAATGTTTTCACAACATTAAAGGGTTAGCTGGATTTTCACTAGAGGTCTTTGGAAGGGGAGAAGTAAATTGGAAGGAGACCGCCTCTCGACACCGTGTTCCTCAGTGCTAAATTCAGAACGCCACAGCGACTCACAGAGCGAGTGTTGCTGCCAAAGGCCTGGATTCAACTTTCATCTCTGTTTAATGCATCAACATACGTTTAATCAGCATAATCCCCATCAACACCTCATGCTTCTTAAGAGCGTGAAGCGAGGCGCTCCACTCCGATCTTAATAACAGTTTTTGCATCCTCTCCGCTAATTAATTTTTTGATATTGCTCTTTTAAGCGCCGTGACTTTAAATGTACAGTTCTGCGTGGGTAAGCTCATTAGACTCATTTTAAAACTTATGGGAATAAGAATCTCTCCATCCACCCACAGTTTTGTTGCCCTTGGGTTTGGCCTGTACAGGAGATGCATATTAGCTATAGGAAGCTGAGAGGGGCGATACGGGGCATTTCAGACTGAAAAATGGCGCGTATGACATGTCACATCAGGTTTGATGTCACTGACATCACAGTGAATGTATGACGCATTCTGACGCAGGACATTTGAGAACATGAAGGTACATGGAGGAATTTAAAGCTTCAAGATTTTTAGTGCGAAATGACTTGACATACCAAACATAACTATACTGTTAAATGTTACTCTTATAATCACTGAGCCGATTAAACTTGTACAGTACTGTAGTTTTCCAATATCTTTGCATTTTTACAGTCCAGCTAACAATTTTAGGTTGTTTGAATGTTTCCCTAACGTTTTCCCCGTTCTCTAATCACGTTTCTTGTATGGAAAAGAGCGGCATCAACGCCTGGTGTGCCAAACGTCTCGCTGCTCATTGTTACTCTTTCATGAGCGTCGTAGAATGTAGGGAAAAAAACTACAATACAACAGAGCAAATAAGAGCTTTTGAGCAGAGTTCAATACAATACATGTAGTCCATATTTAATTACTGGATCATGAAGACAGCCCCCCCCACACACAAAGTATAACAAGTAAAGCTTCATTTTCCAACTCTGACATGTTCTACGATTAATCACCTGTAAAAACAATAAAGGATTTTCTATTTTTGTTTTCTATTATTAACAAAGAGTATTGACTCCACTTCTGATATCATTCAGTTCACACTCGGTGAATGCTGTTAATGTGAATTATGAAGTAGGGCTAAGAAAATACTGGCTATGAAAAATGTTGAAAGGTTAAAGCACAGACAGACATGCCACCCGCAATCAAAGCGGACAAATTGAAGAAGGCTGGTTCAATTATTCTGCAGGTCACTGATGACCGTGGGATGTTCTGCTATGGGAGTTTGAGTATTTATTTAAGTGGAAACTGTCAGCCGGTCTGCCGTGAGTCCTTCAGGACGTCTGTCGGGCATCTCAGAGGAATGTCTGCTGAACAAAATTTCAACGCGCCGCCCAGAGATGCGACACGGATTTGCTGTGAAAGTTTTTATCTAACGCTCGATGCAAAATAATTAATTCAAAAGGGAATAAAAAGGCTCACTTTTAAAGAACAAACAAGTAGCTGTCATTTTCTTGCATTCTACATCACAGCTTTCGGATAGCGGAAACAGGCCGTCAGGGAACAGAGAGCGGCTAATATAACAGCTTTCTTCACTCTGGAAATCTGCTCTGTTGGATCTACCATCAGACTATTGTTATCGAGGGTTAATTAAACAGCTCCAGATAATTAAGCCACTTCCCAACACTAATACACACGACACAAGATGGCCATCTTTTACCTGAGCTTTTAAAAGACTCGCATTGATGAAGACACATTGATCCGTACGCTCTTGCATCGCTTTTTGTATTTCCCAACAGTGTTAAAAATCAGTCATAATCAGTCATAAGTCTGGATTTGTCCCTGGAATAGGTCTGATTCTCTTTTCACACTGTGTTTCAACACATAGCGACATATCTAGATCTAGATCACTGGTTTTGGCCCTTATGTGATATACGTACTGTGCTCCTATTTCAGATGTGTTGCTCAGGTACTTCAGCTATTTTATGTCAAATTATATTTACAAATATCATACGATTGCCATTAAAGGTAGGGCAGGCAATTTCAGAGAGGCATCCTATGATTGGATGAACATTTTATGTTCCTGCGCCTTCCAAAGATGATACATATTTAAATAAATATATTTCGATCAATTAGTGATTAGTTTCGGGATGTGAGGAGACTTTTAACCAACATAACAAAAACTGGAAAAAATCACCTACCCTGCCTAACCCACCTACCCAAACGCATCACGCCACAACTTTGCACCTGTCAATTACGGGGTAGACACTGTTTGCAGCTTCATACAAGCGTTTTCTCATTGGCTCGGTCTCATCCCAGTGTTCTGAAGACACAAGCCGGGTGTGTCACTCACAGTTCAGTTCAGAACACATCTGTTTACTGCAAATGAAGGGAGTTTGAAGGTCTTAATGATTAAATCTGGAGAAAACCAATCCTGACACCTTATTACCCATAATGCCTATAGTGCAGCAAAGTCTCCTGCTGACGGTTCGTGTTGATTTCATGCCTCATTACGCATCCTGTTTAATGATGCTACCGTTCCTCATAGCTGACACTGTGAGTGACCAGGTGCAGTATCAAATGCAGACACATTCCAAAAAGGAACATTAATATCAGATCCAGGGTTCTCGGAAAACTCCGAAAGGGAACGTTTTGTGTTTATGGCTTTGAACCAGTGGCTCAACACAAAGCTTAGCTTTATTAAGTGTCAGCCCAACACAGTAACGACATATCCTGTGGTTGGTACAAACAAAGTTCACAGTTGCATTTCAAGCTGCGATCCAAAACTTTTTTAAATATTTAAAATAAACAAAACTCAGTTATTGAGCAAGAACATAACAGATCAGTGTTCAAATCGCTCTCCTAATCTCTCCTTAAATCGCTGTCAGCTCTGATTTTCCAGAAAATTGGCTTCAACATACGTAAAGAAAAGTTTATAAAGAAACTTTAAATTTTATGTTTCATACAGAGATGGTGACAAAGGGACAGAAGTTACAGAGTGCAGCATTAAACCCATATTAAAAGTTGCTGGATTTTACTTTTAGGATTTGTTTTAACCAGTCATGTCACATACCATTAAATTGTTGGACACATTTGGTTAATTTAATTCTGGTTAATGGTTAATTTGACTACCTTCTACCAAGTAACAAATAAATTGACTCCAAATCACCAAAGAGTTTGAGTGGATACACATTAGCATTGAACGACTACCAAAGCAGTTAACACACACATGTCTGTTGTCACACTATGTAAACAATAGATACAATGAATAAATGTGCATTAACTGAAGGAAAAAACAAAAGACATCTATTTTCCAAACACACAATAGCCCAGGGGTGAAACTAAAAACCCACACTGACAGTCAAAATAAGCAGAAGCTGTATTTTAAGTAGAATCTCTCTTCATCCCTGCAGGCCTCCTATGAGTGACAGGGAGGGGCTGCCTGTCATAAGAGGTGAGGAGGAATAACTGATAAAGAATCTGAGCCGTTTTCCTCAGCGAGTTACGCAGCAGCCCAAAGAGTCTCATCCCCGCTGTCTTTCAGAGTTCATTCCGCCCCTGAACAAGGCACACGCGCACACCCGTTTGACAGCACAGAGGTGGGCATGTCTGACAGAACTGAGGAAAAATAACTACATTTCCAACATCCGGATCACAAAGTGCCCACGAACTTCTGAGCTGCTCCAGAGAGGATCCAGGGTTACTCATCTAAAGAAACTTTTCAAGGCAACTCTTAAAAGGACACTATGTATTTTCATATCACAAGTGTGGATTGTTGCTGGAACTCCTATTTTGTGCTTTCCCCTCATTCTGTGGTCTCTTCTTGTTTAATTTGGTGCTTGCTGTCAGAGTGTGTAGCGAGATGCTCCTTACGGAGCGCTTAAGACTGAATAGATGCGTCACGATTTCAAAGATGCTAGCATTAGCGATCTATCTTTTAAACACAAGATCCCACCCTCCCCTCAGAACGCTCTCCAAAGCCACGCCTCCTCCAATACATATGAATGTGATGCAAATACATAGTTTGACAGGCAAGCAGGACATCCTATCCTGTCAAACTGTGTGGCTAGAGGCTCTTTAAGTTAATCATGAGCAGATGCATCATTCAAGTGAATGAATGAACTGCTTTTAGCAGGCGACAGCACTGTCCTGAGTGAGCGCCAATCCAATGTTCTGCAAGGGGATGAGAGGAAGTGTGCAGCATATTGGCAAGGACCACTGTCCCGACCACATGCTGGGTCTGCTGATGACTGGAGACCTTTCACTGTGACTCCTAAATGAGACAGAGACGGACAGTTCAACACATTAGAAAAGACATACAGGCACTGAATATATGACACGCCTGCACTGATGTCTGTAGCATTTGAAAGGGACTTTCAAGGGATAAAATGAATGTAAAGAAAAGCCCCGGGCAGACTGAGGACGACGAAGGGGTCTCAGGTCATTCACATGTAAAGCTTCAAAATACTCGCCACATACCAATGAGGCAAATTTGCACGCTGAGGTCGAACTGTGAAAATGAACATTTTTAACACTCAAATGACAACAGGAGACCTCACTGACTGCTGCAAGACTGTGTTGAGTTCTCTAAAGGTTCTCTCAAAGATATTAAAAAGTTCTTGCAGTAACGTTAGTAGAACGTTTCTTTAACATTGTATATCAATATATCAAAAATTGTATTCTTAATTAACTGGTGGAATGTTAAAAAATGTTTAAATAACATTCTATAGCCAAGCAATAACATTAATACAATGTCTAAAAACATGAACAACTATTTTGAAATTCTAGGAATGTTTTTGTTACTTAATGAAAACGTTACAGAAATGTCCTTACAACCTAAAATTGTTAGCTGGGTCCCCGCAAAGGATTGTGGGAAACATTGAGATTGTGAGGGAAAGGTCATAGGGAGAGACTGGAAACACAAACAGGTTCTTTCAGGATTAAAGTCTGCAAGCACTTCAAAGCAAGCGCCCTGTTCCAGCTAGTCATCGTCAAAACGCAGGCCGTTGTCACATAAAATAAAACCAGCTAAGCTCAGGTGGAGACAAACCTGTATGAGGTTTTGCAGAATGGAATTATAATGTAATTCCATCACCCGGGAGGCAGTAAGGCAATTGATATTGGGTAAAATTCATTATGTGACACTGAGGAATTGGTCCAGAAAGCTTGTTTTTATGTGTGTTTTATGGTCTGATGAAGAGAGAGGGAAACTGGAAATGTCACCAAGGAAGGAAGTCAATAAACTGTACATTTTCTGAAGCTGTGGTGTGACAATTCTTTACAGGTTGGAACTGAACCGTGCCTGGTGTTTTTACTTCCTGAAAAACATGATGGAAAACCGATGAATACCGTAATGATGAGTGTGAGCCTCAGTTAGAAAGTAATGAGGCAAAAACAAGGGAAGAAAAGTATTAGTTTTAAGGAGCACATTAAGTAAGACACAAACCAGACCTGTGGTGATGCGGCGTTCATGCTCATTTAGGGAAATGGAAGCTAACTGAAGCATTTATGAGTGGAGAAGGTACAGCTACATCATGAGGGGGTTGACAGGAGCTTTTTAATTTGTCCTTTCTTGCCTAATGACCCTACAAAAATGAAACACCTGAAAATGACTGCTGTAAGAGCAGTTATTGATATGACGGTACATCAACACCATTATTGCAATAAAAAGCAACACATCCGATCCAGACCTGACCTAATCTGATTCAAACATATCAAATATAGTTTTATCTTTTTACATAGAATATTTAATTTACAGAACGCAAGTAAACATATACAGTTATACAGAAACGAAGCCACACTTAAATGTATGAAGTTTACCGAATTAAAACTAAATATCAAACTAAACTGCATCTGCAAACAAATGATTAGATCTCATCTCAGAAATCACTTCACTCCTCTTAGCACATTTTAGCACTTTCTTTTGACCAGCTGGTTCAAAGTTATTTTTAGTGGACGAGTGAAGTCAGTTCCTCTTAAGTTCACACAGGTGTCCAAGCTGAGAAACCACAGGTGGAGTTCCCCTCAATAACCATTAAAAGTGTCAATTTTGCCATGTTTTGCTGTAAATGTAAATATGTAAAATAAATGACACATGGTTCGACATTTTCATCTAATGCAGTGACAGTTATGCATTTTTAAGTGTGGGTAACATTGCCACATTTTTGGGGAGTCATTGCAAGTTTGTTACTAAATATAAATTCTATTGTTTTTTTTAAATAAATTTTAAAAAGTAAAAAAATAACACTGTCCTAAAATATGCAGTTATTACATGTTGCTGCTAAGCACTTGGAGGCATTGACTGTACTCTGGAATAAAAACACATTTTTATTCCAAAATGAATTTTTGTGGCTTTTCTATGAAGTGCTTTTCTATGCAATGCTTGTATCAACACTTATGTATGTGAATTATTTGTGCATGTTTAAAAATGTCATGTTTACAGCTGCGTCTCAGATTCAATCGTTCTGTGTATTGATATGAATTATGAAAATTATAAAGCCATTAAATATGGATCATAAACCTTAATTACAACATATATCTGATGTTTTATCGCTAAGCAATTGCTGTACGCCATGTTAATGATCCATTACCACTCTTGTTAAAACGCATGTTATGACAAAGAAATAATCTTTACAGCATTATTAATAATCTGATATATGACACAGTTTAGGATACTATCTTTCTCCTCCGTGTGTAACATGCTCATAAACCATGACCGTACAATAGAAAAGCAAATAAAACGCACACTACAATAAATACTGCAATTATTCAATAGCATAATTATAGTTTTTGCAGCGAATTATTGGCTACTTATGT
>JAZGTJ010011059.1:0-17357 GCA_036877575.1 Botia almorhae
ATATGTTTGCACCATGGGTAAGAGTGTCCAACGAAACGTAACTTGTAAACTGTATGTTCTGACTGACTGTGCCTGTACTGCCTCAGGTTCTTTCTTTCAGTGTGGGCAGACAAATTACTTGCTGCAGGAAACTCTCTGTTACAGTTGAGTATAGCTAAGAGGCTTTGATGCTCCTCCTACATTAACTTTCTTTTAAAGGAGGTTCTGATCAATTATTTTTTTTGGTTCAGTTCCTCAAAAGAGCTGTGGCCGCTATCAAGCCCTCTGGTCTGTCTCCAAGCGCTAGACAGCAGCCCTGCAGAGAAACGATAAATGTGAACAACAGAAATCTTCCAGCCACTGAAGACAGGTCCCACCCATGATAACAGGCCTGTTAGTGCATCAGGCTGACCTCAGCAGAACAGCGACTATGCTCTCCCATTCCAAATGCCCACAACGAGTCTCTCACCACTGTCTAAACTAACCAAAGCTTTTCAACTGTAGTAACAGCTGAAATGTTAGTTGCAAGGCAAGTTCTTGACAGGATAAAATGTCTACTTCCTGCTCTTGTTATCTGTACACAGACCAACAATTAAAGAAGAAATGTGCCACTAGTAATATAATACAGAAATGCAATATGCTTGAGAGTCCAAAAGAACATAATAGCTTGAGTTTGGGGCATGGACTTCCCATTTGTGTAAACAAGGGAAGAAGGGGGAATGTGTTTGTCTGGTAAAACTTGTAAATTTCTTTTTATTCTGTTTGGTGCCTCCAGCAGAAAATAGATTTTTCAAAAATATGCAGATTTAATGCAAGAACATGTTTTGTGTGTACACATTCTTATACTTTTGGTGCTTTTGGTGTTTTTGTTCCTTTACCTTTTATTTCTTACAATTTTGTTCTCCGATATTTTAAGAGACTGTTTGCTGTATCAAAGTAGTGTTGGAGCTAAGATATGTCTATCTCTATGGGACTCACTTCACAGGTGCCTGTTTTCCCAAAATACGGGTATCATCATGCTGCCAACCACAAAGAGCCACCCTCAATATGGCACCAGACCTTTGGTCCAACAGTTTTTTGTGTCAGGTCCAGGTGTTTTTGTAGTGTGTGCACGTTTGTGTGTGGAATACTGCTTGCTCTGCAGTGTTGTAAGTTAACAACCTCATTACAAACTATCAGCAGTTCTCCTCTATTAATGCCAGAGACCAGATAACAGATTGTAAGCGTGCAGTACAAAGAAGAACAAACTTTTCAGATTGTGATCTGATAGAACAAACACTTTCCAAACAATGCTGTAACCAAACCGAGCCCAAGACACACAGTTCTCTTAAAAAACCTGCAATACATGCCTTGCCTCTCTATCTCTGTATCTCTGTTTAAAAAAAAGTTATAGGGTACTTGAGAAGTTATTTTCTTAACATGGATGACAAATTTAAATTCTAAGCAACTGCTGAAAGAACAAGCTACAAATGCTCTACCATCCTCAGCACCCACAAGCACCATTTCTAAACTTACTTTACAGATTGCATCATAAATTTTATCTATACTCCAGAGCTCAGCAATTAGTATGAAATCAATATGGCCTAGCCCACAGAAGTAAATAGTTATTGGCAGCTGTGGCAGGCTGAGCAAAAGCCAACAGTGGGCCCTGCGGTGACCACATGTTCCTGCAGGTGTCTCAGTAACTTGGCTTTGAGTGCCCCACAGATGATCTAGGAAACTGCAGCATCCTGGCCCATCTCCTGCAATATGTTGTCCTATCTCCAGGTCTGGTGATCTACTCAGAGCAGCAGCTGCATGCTCCTTTCTGCACCAGCAAATGCACCATTGTGCATGCAAGGGGGAAGAGACAAGTCTCTTGAGTAGAGGCACAATCAGCATTTATTGGCTGCGATGACAAGGCACCATCACACACAGTGCTAACACAGTATGTTACTGCTCTCCTCCTTCCTCATGCCTAAAGGTCGACAACTGAAATCAGTGCCGAACGGGGGGCGCTGACTCGAGAAGAGGTGGTCACACTGTGACAAATGATGTATAATTATGGCATGCTCTTGGTGCACTCACACTTATTATAGTTTAATGCATTTCTGATAGATGGTTGTCTCAAATAAATTGGCTTTGGAGTGTAGCTCACATTTTTCAAATCTTTTCCAAGTGTGGGGGGAGAGGACTGGAATCAAACTCAGGTTCGGACAAAGCAATGTAAGTGTAAAAGAGTATTCCTTTACCCACTTTACGCAGTCTGAGCTCCACAAAATAGATCATATAGAGTCTGAAAAACTCTGAGGCATGGACTATAAACGGTTGACAAACAAGTGTCGCCCACCTGACTTTATTATTTGACTTTAAGTTCACTGAGGCAAATAAAATAGGAATGAAAAGGAGAGCAAATAATAAACAAAAAATAAAAAAGACAGAAGGGGTGGTAAAATATTTAGCGATTTAAAGCAACAAAGCAAGTGAAAATTGAGAAACTGTTGCCATTGTAAGTGATTCTGATAAAGTATTCACTAGTAATCATTCATCTTGTATTATGGACTCCTACAAATTATATACAAACACTTTCCATTTCAGAATGTTGGTTTCTAGCTGCAAGAAAACTCCTTGCATACTCCTGTCATACTGGGACAGCATCTGTTTTTACAGGCTATACATTCTATATATGACCAGATATTCAAAAAGTCATTTGTAGTCAATTGGGCACCAAACCAACAGTATTAGGGCACCAGGAATTCCCAACAATTAAATATTGCTATATGTGTGAAGGCCCCAAAAAAGAGAGTGAAAGAGGGAGAGACAAAGAGAGAGAGAAAGAGGCAGATCTAAATGGTTGTTTTTCCTAAACACACACAGCTGGTGAATAAGAAAATATTTCACATACAAAACAAACTATATGCAAACAATACATTAAATGTCAGCTACAACCCAATAACAGAGCCACACAAAGCTGAGTATGAACAATATGCCTGTGGGACTTTAGATAAAAACACTGCCAACACCCACTACACTCATTCATTCATTACAAATGTCAAATAAACATGTTCCCACATGCAAAACTGTCATACAGATCTTACTGGTTTACAGAATTGTTGTGTTTACTTTGTATTAGTACAATGTTGTCTCATATTCTATTACAGTGTATGTGCTAGCTGATTTTAGTTCAATTTGTATTAACATTAACATTTAATGTTAGATATTGACATGAAGCAATTCAAAGAATAGTTTTCCCAAAAACAGTCCTGTATGAACTTCCTTTTCCATTCCATATAATAAGTATATTAATAAAAAGATCCCAACAACTCAAACCTTCTCCTAACTTTTCCATTGAAGGTACTAGCTGAACCGAAAGGTCACAATATGGTCAACCACAGGACATCAAACTGGTTTCCATGGTGAAAGAACCATCAGCATCCCACACATATCAGGCTCCACTCCCTCTCACCCACTCATCATGATTAAAGATGATTAAAGTAACATCATAATACCATTTATCTGGGCAATGTCAAAATAACATCAACTTTGTCCTGAAGTAAGTTAACTCATGCTGTGTGCTTGGTGTTCATGCAGTTTTAGGCCCAGTGAGCAGAGATTAGAGGAAACAGTGCATGTGTTCCAGAGTCAATGGCAAACTGTGGTGTCACTGAGCACAGGCAGGGGGCGCTACACAACGCCAGCTCTATCCTGTCCCACTAGCAGCCTGTCCTGCAGCAAGTCAGTCGCAGTCATGCAGCACAGGGCATGCACAGATCTAAAGCACAGGCACAGGTCTCCACTTCCAACAAAAAAAGGGAGACAGAGAGAGAGAGAGAGAGAGAGAGACAGAAGGAACATTCTTTTTGAGTTGCCAAAAGATTCCAAATTCACTGATACCCCACATACAAGTACACGTGTATGCACACCATTAGGCAGCAAATGTTGCTAGCTAACAACACTGTCTAAAACAAAAAAAAATCTTAAGCAGACGATCAATTCAAATCTAAGAACATCTTTTGGCTAATTGCAGACCATTGTACACTAGGAAGTAATTCTACTGATCTTAAACGAATCTTGGAAGAGCAGATAGACGCCATTATCCTTTTGATGTAAATGAAAACAAGGCTGTAAGTGATAGACATATAGACAGTTTGATTGTTTTACTGCTTTCAGGTCCAGTCATGTCGAATGTTGTGCCTTAATCCCTTAATCACACCGTAGGGCTCGTAAAATTTCAAAATCTCTGGTAGCCGAAATGAGTTTAAGTAGCTCAAATAAAGAAAGACATTATTTTTAATGTAGAATATTGTAAAGGAGACAAAACACCAATCAAAAACATTTTCAAAACACAAAATGTGTGAGAATTTGTGAGAAAATGCAAAAGCAATATATTTATCCTTCCTATGAGATAGCCGACGAGCAGGGCGGAAATACATTTTGGTAGCCCAATTGGATGACACAATAGCCCTAGCGATTTTGCGAGCCCTGCACTGGTAATTATCAGCATGTAACCAATAGTTTAAACAATGTTCATCTACCTGCTTGTTCTACTGTATGTCTCTAAGGCAGTCACATGAACATCTACCTCTAGATCACTGCTCTGATACCGACACTGATGCATTATTCATGTACATAAGCATTTGCACATGCATGCACAGATGAACATGCACTCTTGCTTTATCTATATGACACACAACAGGAGTATCTCTATGTTTAATAAATCAGCAGGGAAAGAGGGCAGATGTTTTTATCAAAACAAACCCCCTTCGGCGCACACGCAAGACCTTGGAGGGTGTGTGTATAAGTCTGCAGTGGTATACAGTGTGTAGGCGTCAGCACTATGGATGGGCAGAATCTTCTAGATCAATTTTGATTAACCCAAAGTCCTGTGCACTTCTGTACAAACTGGGGTATTCTCATTGAGTATGCATAGTATGCGTTTTTGTGTGTTGGCCCATCTAGATGATCCTCACCTTTTAAGTCGCTTTGGATAAAAGAATCTGCCAAATGCCTAAACGTAAAATGTAAATCTAGATGTGTCTGAACACACCCTGAAGCTCTAGCCTGCCTTATTATGCAGTGTATATGTGTGAGGGGGTCTTGTTCAACTATTGAGGTCAATGTCAACCGCCCATTTAACAATGTTTATCACGGCCTTAAAGGTGAAGTGTGTCATTTGTTATTTAAACTATAAGGCTTAAACTTCATGGGCCTAGATATACCTAAAAAGTGTAAACACTGTGGTGCTTTTTGAAACTTTGCTCTGTTTGACTGGATTGTCAAATCAACGCCAAAGCAATGCACAACCAAGGCCGTGCGTTTGGGGCAGAACTGTTTGTTTGTACTACCACTGTTCTAAACAATGGCAGAGTAGGTGGAGTCTAAGGCAACTGTGTTTGTCATTGTGTTTGCAATTTCTTTTGACGTTGTCAGTGGTGCAGAAATTTAAGACAAGCGTGAGCATGTCCAATATCTACTGTAAGATCTGCCTAAACAAACACACGTGTCTGGTTATGTGTGGCTGATGCTAGAAATGAATGTATGGTTCGTATGACAAGACAAAAAAGATACCAAATGCTGTGCCTGGCAACAAGATAACTGATACAGCATGATAACCACTCTGGTAGTACAAACACTATCAGCCTTTCTGCTGAGTTCTTCTTGAAAATGCATTGTCAGTAAAAACACAACTTCACTTTTGCTTTGCTGTATCATACTATTGAAATCTCTTTTCTGCTGATCTCAGGTTCTCTTCCGCTCATCTGGCCCTGGTCAGCTTAGTTTTATTTCCCATCCAGTGATTTTTAATGAAATTTAGAGCCTCTTAATGCATTGTTTGGCCAGAGCTCCACATTTGGGAACTCCTGCAGATTTCCTCTCTGACAACTCAAGAAGAATGAGAAAGCAAGAGAGAAGGACAGTAAAAAGGTCTAGTGATGTTTCAGTAGTCGCTAAAGAAGGTAAATAACTCATTCATGCGCACACACGCAGACCCATGCAGCTCGGCACACGCCCCATACCTGCCAGAAGTCCTGTAGAGAGGAAGGGGCGCACAGAAAGGGGGAGGGGTACCAAGGGGAGGGGTGGAGAGGTAAAAAGATGGCATAAGAGAGAATGATGGGTTTCATTGGTTAGATGAACGCATGAAAGAGCCGAGAGCACAAATTAATAACAGTCAACACAAACACAACAACACAACGGTATCACATCCCCAAAGATTACAAAAACAATGTATCTCAAGACCTGGAGGAACAATGAATTAATGTGTTAAAAAAGACATTAAGATCATAGAGCATAAGATCAAACATAGATATATAATAACATGTTCATACAGATATATGTCATCGTTGTTGGGGAATAACTTACTAGCAACTTAATTAACTACATTTCTCAGGAGGGTGATAGTAGGTCAAATGTTTTCAAAACTGTGTGGTTAGGAAATATGCAACCCTGCTACCTATACTCTGCAATATTTCTCTTCAATGAATATATATTTTTCTTAAAGAAAACAATGTCTATTTTTAGGATCATTAAAACCATTGTTTACATGGACACTTATAGTTTAAATCGGATTGAAATCAATCAGATTGATGAATCCAAGCGCAGTGTTTACATGAACGCTGAATAAAGTAATCGGGTTGATGTGCGCATTTACATGACACGCTTAGAACCGGATTTGATCTTTTGCCATGCGCACAGTACACGAATACACATTTTGCGTTATATCATACTCTGCAGCCACACTTTCAGCAGCCACTCTATTGCCTTTGCTTCTTTTTACGTTTTTCAAAGCACAATTAACATTTAAAACACTGAGCAACATCGTAGTTACATTAACCGTCCCGTTTTGCTTCACCATCTGCACATGCGTAGAGCTTTCTAGTTTCATTTTCAATCCGACAAATGTCCTCTCGATCGGATTAGAAAAGGTTTAAACCACCACTTACAATCCGATCCGGATCTGGCCAATTCAGTCCGAATTGACATGTTTATATGTGATCTTTTATAATCTGTGCTTTTAGTGCTATTACGATCAGATTATTAGAGTCCATGTAAACACAGCTAGTGACAGTTAAGCACACCTCCCCATTTCTCATCACTGTAATGCAAAAAAAAATACAATTAAATGATTCTTAAAACTATGAAAATGTAAATGATCTCATTTTGTCTATTTGTATAGAATTTTGCACAATAAACATGGAATAGAAATAGAAAAATTAAGAGAATAACAGAAAAAGGAAATAAAGAAAACATTTTTAAATAGCCCCTTGTGAGCAGGCCAAAGGCTTTTTAAATATTTGGATTTATGCTGATTTATGCTGATTTGAATATGCGTATCACAGTGTTTTGTTTAATGTGATACATTTAATTACAGTAGTGACATCCATCATTAACAATAATAAGAGTTTCAAACAAACTATAAAGTAAAATGTCCAGGCAAAAAATATTATGAAAATATATTTTGAGGGAAATGTGCTGATTTTCATGAAAATAAAATCACCATGAAATATCTCCATGGTCCTAAAAATAGCCTTCGTTTTGTTTTTCAAAATATAATTTATTTGTTTTCCTTTTCAGTTTAAGGTATGGTAGTGTAAACAATAGTTTAGCTGCTAACTATTGTACTGTTTCAAAAGGTTATCTTGACTGTAGATTAACTTTTTTAATGAGTAGCCTATAGCTTGGCTCTCTATAATTTCAAATTATCATCCCCAACGCTGAAAGTCATACTGCAGAAAACATACATATGGAGGTTAAAAGTGGGCTAAAGGCAATGCACTCGCTTTCTTTTCCTCACACTCACACAAACCCAACCAGTTTTAGCATTTAAAATCACACTTGCAAATCACCAGCTGCGATGACCTGCAAATTACTGTTGATATTTGATAAACACAAAGCTTAAAAGTGCTGGTGTGTTCACACTTGCTCAAAACAAAACAATTATGCACAAGTGTTTATTAGCACAGTGCACTCAAGTGTTAGTCGCTAAAAATAGCCTTCCTGGAATTCTATCATAAAATCCATAAAATATCATAAAAAGAGTTTGGCTGTGGTGATGTGAGGAAGTGTGGAAGAACAGAGGATGTCTGGGAGGAAGGTTCTGATCCAACAGTCCTGCCGGGGGGCAGCATGTAATATTTCAAGCACAGGCTGAGATAGGAGAATTGAAATTAAGAAATACAGAGACATATTCCACATCCCTCAGGCCACACACTGGCTGACAATCCCCGGAGGAATGAAAAGAGAAATAGAAAAACTACAAAGAAAATAGAAAGCAGACGAGGGCATATATATATCACACGACATGAAGCAGAACTAACATGAAAATAACATGAAGGATGTAGATCTATGGCATGTTACTGCTATACTAGGAGGTTGCACACATCTATGCAAGCATAGGGTGACTTTTAGTAGGGTTGCATAAAATACAGTTTTTACTATGGTAACTGTACTTTCAGGCACAATATCATAGTTAATAACAATTTTTGTTACTATAATAAAACTGTGGTAACTAGTGTTGTAAGGTATGCCAATGATAAAGTAAAACAGCAGTTCCTTACTTGGTGGATAAAATAACTGCACCACTTTGCATGCTAAAAGCATCTCTATTGGTTTTAAAAGCAGCTGTATGTCCTGATGAAATAAATTTTTCTGCACATAACACATAAATTGCTAATATTTTACTCCATCATGACTTTTTACGAGCCAAACCTTGACACCTTGGATGGTCAACTTGACATGGTCAACTTGATCCAACTTTTGGCTCAACAAATTATGTTTGGGGCAGCACTTTAATCACATTTCTGCAATTCTGTTTAGTACTGCCTGTGGTTTATTAGTGCATTTATAGAGCAAATGTTTGATTAGCTGATTAACAAGGTGTTAAATCAACTTAAAACCTTTAATGTGTTAACAAAAAGTCATTAAAGTGTGCTCAAACAGCACAAATATTGCACAGAGATCAACTGACCCTGCCCAGTACAAAGATCAGGCAGATGTTCAATCTGTACAAAGTCAATTTATTAATGTCCTGAGACAGCCTGAACTGAACAAAGTCCTGAAACTACAGACATCCACATGAAAACATCAGCTCAGACCAGCATGAATTTCCAAGCTGGTAAATAGCTGTTCCTATTGGCTTGGTACTCATCTAGCTAGTGTAAACCAAGCACAGCTACAATGCCTTGCAAAAGTATTCATACCCCTTGAACTTTTCCACATTTTGACACATTACAACCACAAACTTAAATGTTTTTATTGAGATTTTATGTAATAAAATCTGAACTGCCATGTCTTAGTAGGTTTGCAGTTGTGACATACATGTTTCATTTTTGGATGATGGATTGAACAGTGCTCCTTGATATGTTCAAAGCTTGGGATATTATTTTATAACTGTCTGGTGAGTTCCTTGGTCTTCATGATGCTGTTTGTTCACTAGTGTTCTCTAACAAACCACTGAGGCCTTCACAGAACAGGTGTATTTATACTGAGACTAAATTACACACAGGTGGCTTCTATTAACTAATTAGGTGACTTCTGAGGCAATTGCGTTGGATTTTATTTAGGGGTATCAGAGTACACGGGGCTGAATACAAATGCATGTCAAACTTTTCAGATTTTTATTTGCTTAAAATTTTGAAAACTCTATATCATTTTCGTTCCACTTCACAATTATGTGCTACTTTGTGTTGGTCTATCACATAAAATCTCAATAAAATACATTTATGTTTGTGGCACTGTATATTGTTCACCAGCACAAGTAGGATGACCAGCTACTGGAGAAGTAAGTAAACCATGTACTACTATGTTCATTAATAGTTTACACAAGAAAGAAAATTCTGTCATGATTTACCCAACCACAATAACCTCAACATTACCTACCACTATCACTACACTATTACCTCTGAGCATGAAAAGATAAGCACCAAAGCTGTACTACCCAGCATAACAAATCATTCTAGTTTTAGCTGGTTAAGCAGCTTGATGGGGACACCACATAGCAGCATCCAAACTGCAACATATGTTGGTAACCAGTCGTGCTGATTTGATTTTAATTATAGTTATAGTTAATTATAGTTAACTAGTTTTAGACATAACTATGGTAATCTGCTTGTTCTGGATTTAAAAATATAATTACGAACATTCTGATTAGGTTTATTGAGATTAACCCTAATGTACAGATTACTGTACATTAGGGTTAGGTTTTCAAATTTATTTGTTTTGTCAGTTTATTGTTCTGTTCAGACTGACTCATTTCTTTTAATGTTTGTGGTCCCCAGAGACCCCAATAATATTCAGAATCAACTGTTCCACTATGTATGCTTTTTAAGCTATTAAAATAGACTTGTGGTTCCTGAGACTCCGAACAGAACATAAGGGTTAAAAACTCTAATAGGTTTGTATATTAGCCATCACAAAAAAATGATTGACTGTCAGTGTCAGCCAAACTCCATATTAGTGCATCTGTAGCACTCATGTCTGCTGTGGACACAAAAAAGCCACAACAAAAAAATAAAATAAAATTAATTAAAGAAAAAGAAAGTTCAGTGAAGCAAGGACAGACATGTATAAAGATAGACACAGTGGTGGAGAATTCAAAGAGAGTAACCTGGAGACACATCAGAAACGAAGACCAGAGAAAGAAACTGTCTTTTGCACATGACAGAAAATACACAAACATAATGACAGCATTTGTCCCTGAGGAGAAGGCAAAACGTTTCAAGAGTGCAAAGAGTTTTTCTCTCGTTCATCAGACTGTAAAGAGAGAATGTCTTAAAAGGAGATCAGGAGAATCTGAAATGGACTGAGCTGTTGCTAACTTTCTGTGGAGAAAGGAGAGTTTATAACGAGTGAATGAAAACAAACAGCTCCATCCTGCATCATTCTGTCACACTGCACAATGGCAAAGTACCAATACCCACTCACCCACATACACACACACACACACACACACATCTCACTGCTTACCTTTCCATCACAACGTTTCACCACAAACTGATCCAGACCAAGGTCTATGAGAGAGAGAGAGAGAGAGAGAGAGAGAGAGAGAGAGAGTGTGTCAACACAGTTTTACTGAGTCTGGTACACATCAAGCTGCATTGCTGTCTACTGTCCACATAGGCAGCAGAATTACTAAATGCAAACGTCTGATCTAGAACACTCTACATAGGCAACAAGCCACAGTGACTTAATTTGCAATTCACTTCAATTTAGCATTGACATTTTGCTAAGCTAACAATGCAATACTCAACATAATAAATATTGTAGGGAAAATATTTTTTAAATAAATGTAACCATTTCATATAATTTGTATTAGTTTTTTGTTTTAACTGACATTTTCCTCCATTTACAATGTATTAAAAAAATGGTATATGGATTCATACAATAAGAATTCCTCTCCATCGTTAGTTAAGATCCACTAGAAGTGTGTGATGGTGTGTGTGTGTCTACAAAAACACTGTCCTCTGTGTGCATTTCCTTTTTCTATTGTTTTAAGGTGCTTGAGACATTTCTGAAAAGCAAATTTTGGCCAGTGGGTGTGTAGCCCCCAAAACAACTTTAATGTTGGGGGCGTGGTTTCTGGCAGTGCTTTGCCCAAAAGGACAGCCCGAGATTTAATGTTGTGTTTACAAACAGTAACAGAAAATCCTGCATAGTGCACCTTTAAGCTAGTCACAATACAACCTTCTACAACACTAACATAAATCCTGAAAGAATTCACACAGGACACTGCCTTGAAATTTCACATTAGAAAAAAAGTTCACATTAGGGTTGCGTATCTTGTCTTAAAATGCTTCCTATGCAAGCAACTCAGAAGGTTTTACATCTGTGCTTTTATCACACATAAACAGGCCTATTTTTGTGCATGCATCTTTCAATCTCACTAGTCACTTGCATTAAGATGTCATTACAGGAACTAGGCCATAACTGACGTGTACAAGTAATTAAAATGTTAGCTATTATGGACTCGTTTCCATGTTACAGAGCTTCCAAGTAAATGCCAGAATCATTCAGCAATGTCATTCCTACATTAATTTTAACAACAGAGGGCTGATTGTAATATTAAGGTCAATGAGCTAAATTAAGCCAAATGGAATACACTCTGTGCCTAATCTTTGGGTCAGTACTTTAGTCTTTAGTCCCTAGGTGACTGAACCCTACCCAGCTTCATAAATGAGCTGGTATTCAAATGCAGGCTAGGAAAATCAAGTACTGGTAGATTGGCACTACCATTTAAACCAAAATAGCAACAAAATGCAGAAAAAGTTTTCCATCATATCAGCAGTATCTCAATTTAGTTAGTGGACAGTGAATATACAAATTCCACTTCAGCAAAGGTTAAGGTCATGAAAATTAATTTAGCCTGGCTGAAGTTGCTTCAGAATCTTTCTGGTACCTTAAAGGTGTTTCATTTCTCCAAATGCAAAAATTCTGACCTTTGTAAAATGGGTTTCTCAAACCCCTACCACCTGCTATTGGTGACTTGCACTTGCAGAAATGCACTTGACTTGCACTTTCTGCTACTTGAGACCTGGACCGCTTCTGAGCCGCGCGTATCTCTCTAATTCTGCTGCTAAAACAGGATGAATTATGGAACAGCTTTCCTGGCAGCCAAATAAATAATGAATTTTATGTTCACTTCCCCTCTCTTTTCTCCATAAAGGAAAGCCAGACTCTTTAAACTTACTTAAATGACATCACATGCCACTGTGGTATAGTATGTTTAATGCCACACCACCCACAGATGTAACGAGGTTATTTGTTCTGACTGACAGTAACGATATGGGTGCTTCTAGTGTGAAAATGACACTTCAGACAAAAGCTACAAAATGATAACGCTTCAATCCAACAGTTAGCGGTTCTCTGTGAACCGCGGCAGCTCGAATGTCAGGCAATCCCTGTGATGAATATATGAAGATTCTCATGTTTTTGCAGACAAAACTAGGCGACTGTGTACCACATGTATTTCAAAAGCTCTTACAGCGAACAGTTATTTATTCATTATGTTTGGAGGCGTGTCACCCAGAGGACAATGAAGAAACAAGAAGAACTCTTCATCTGAGCCCAATGAGGCAGTAAACTCTACTAAAGCTGATGAAACTCTGTTACTGGGCATTTGACTAGGAGAAAAAAACGAATGGTGTGTTTAACACTAATTCACAGAATTTCTACTCGTTTTTTTCCTGTATACGAAGCCCTACCACCTTCCATACAAACACGCACGTTTATGCAGCACGTTTATGCATTCTCGCAGAATCAGCGAATTCATCACATTAGTCACATGGACCACTTTTATGATGCACAGAATTAGCACATTAGTCACATGGACCACTTTTATGATGCACTTCTAATGTTTTTGTTCTAATGTTGAACTTTGAGAAGCCCCGGTCATCTTTCACTTCCATTGTATGGAAAAAACAACAAGGACATCTATCAAAAAACGATTTAATCTGTAAAAGAAAGCAATTCAGATTTGCAACACAAGTGTGATCAAATACTAATCAGAGATCATTCATGTCTGAATGAACTAGAACTTTAAAAGTGAAAACTCTGTTAAGAACGAAGAGATGGAGCGATACATACAATAAAGGAAACAGAAATAAAGGGAGACTGAGGAAAGGGAATAAAAAATGTGGGGATGTGCATGTGAATCTTAGGAGTGCTGAGGTGCGCAGTATGAAGACACAGCTGGTCACCTCCACTGTACATTCATTTGGACTCCAACAACAGATAAGAGTTCCTTATTACAGAGAAGGCTATGCCTAATATAATTTATTTCATCCTGAACAGCGAATACATTCCTTTGTCATCCCAGTACCAATACATCCCTAAAGTGCTTATTTAAGTGGGTCTTTCTAATATCTACTGTGCTTTAATAGTGTCCATTTCTCTTTACATGGTCTTACTGACAGGACCTGTGATTAAAGCACATCTGAATTTATTACAGAAAAGTACTGCACTTACCCAGCTACAGCAGAACAACATCCTTATCAGCCACTATAAAGGCAATGGTTGATAAATAAGAGTAATAAGATTGTAACTCTAAATTCTCACTGGATGAGTAACATTAGAAGCTGTTGTAAAATAGCCTAATAACTGTGAAAACACATCAGGTCACTTCTAATGTGGCAACTCCGGTATAGTACATTGCAAAGTTTAACAGCAGTTTAAAGGTAAAGTTTACCAATGCACGTCTTCCATGACATATCAAGTCGAAATTTTGAAGACTGTGTTATCTGCTCTTTTCGATGCAAGATTTTTAAGATTCAAAATACTGCACCACATAATACAAAAGTAAAAAACTAAATGTGAATTGTAAATAATTATAAATTTACTAAACAGAGCTATTAACTAAAAATGTCCTTTACTGGGTAAACTATTCCTTTAACATTCTAACTCCCATTGCTTCAGATTAAAGGGTGCTGGTCTATTAATAGAAACACTGTTTCAGAACCAACAAAGGTTGTTTCTACAAGATGTCCAACTAATGTACATCACAATAAACCTAAAACACTAAAATGTGTGACCTTCAACTCTCATTCAAGTTTATTCATCATCTACTTCATTAATATTGGGATTACTTACCAAAATATCGTATACTGCATATTGATCCAAAATCCTTTTTACGTTTTACACACATTTACAGTTATCAGCTTCTATAAGTTATTAATGACAAGTGATCAAATCTCTCCTCTCAGCCCCACCTCTGTCTGTGACCGACAGAATCTCTTTTTCTACCCTCCTAATTAATTTACATTATCACACACACAAACAGACACAGACATGCAAAAGCCAATGAAATGGTTTAAGGGGTTCAAGAAGGTTAAAATTGTGACAAAAGCTTAAATTTCACATGACAGCAGCAGGTGTGGGAGAACATGATCAGATTACTCTATTACTCCGATGTGTTAGACACATGATACAGTAGTCACATATTACAGCTTTAACATGCACAGCACATTACAGACTTAACACAGGAAATTAGTTTGGGAGCTAAGTGAGCATGAGAGGCCAGTGGCTATTAGTGTATTTATGAGCGTGTCAAACATATAGCTATTTACAGATATAGAAACAAGACTCCCCATGAAATGACCATGACTGAAGCATCTTTGTGCATTTGTGTGAGAGTGTGTGTGTGAGAGAGACAGAGACAGGGTTGTGTGCCATTCAGAACCGAATTCAGCATGCCTTTTACACTTAGTAAATGTGAATTTAAACTGAATTAAGCTAAACAGGATGCAGAACTGTAATTTGAATGAAGACATGTTTTAGCAAACTGTGTTTCAATTTACATATATTGAATTATATTTAATAAATCAACTGTACTTCTGCACTAATGGGATAGTTCACCCAAAAATGAATATTCTTCCATTAGGAATACACAAAACACAAAAGAAGATATTGAAATGTCTAAAAAATGAATAGGCATCAATGTTGTGTGGTTTTTTAAAAACAAAATGTCATACAGGTTTGGAATGACATGAGGATGAATAAACTAATTTTCAGTTTTGGATGAATTATCTCTTTAATATAGGTAGTATGGTTAAGATGTTGTATGACAAAATACAAATCTGTTTTGGTTGCTGGGTTAAGTATTAAAGTTAGTTATGGGAAAGCATGTCTATTAAGTTAAGAAAAATATATTCTGAATATCACTACATAAACAAACATAATTAGTCCAATTTAATTGTTTATTTATTTAAGCGGATTTCGACTGTGGACTTTCTTCGAATTGCAGAAAATTGCTCTTTTTGCCATTAAAGTTCAAATTTCAATTTAGCATCCTGTGACACATGGCCAGTTCAGACAGGTGAACAGAAATGGAGTCTGTTCTGAAATTCTGCTTAACTCTGGGGCTGGAACTTACTCTCTGGCTGCTTTTCATTGGGTGTGATGGAGCGCACAAAGTCCTGTGGTGTCATGTACACCTCTGCTTCTCCGTGCTCGGGGATGATCTTCAGTGTGGCGAAGTAGCGAAATATCTTGTCTGGGGTGGAATACGCCCTGATCCTGTTCTCATACTCCATCACCTGCATCACACATACACAGTCAGTAGCAGTGACGAGGAGTAACTGACTAAAAGTAGCTTCTATACCAGCTAAACTACATTCTTCAGTAATGTGTAACTACATTGTTCAGTAGTGTGCAGTTTAGCAGTAGCATGAGTTTAGGTTTTACACTAAAGTAGCAGTATAGTGTGACAAAACACAATTACTTCCTGTTTCACACTGTACTGCAAAAAGCTGTAGCTGTAAAGCCAAAAGACTAACCAATAACCAATCACACTCACCAATAGTATATCAGATAGAGACAGAGGGAGATTTATTTTTAACATTAGAGTGTTAAAATGTACAAATCATTTGTGTGAATCTGTTTGGATGATTCATGTAAATGAAGCAGTATAAAAAAGAAAAAAACATGATTCTGTCTATCATTTGATATTAATTCTTGAATTGGTTGGAAGGGGAGCGGTTGCGAAAAGATGCTGAAAACAATCATTTTATTTTTATGAATATAAATTCTTTAGACTGCACTGATGAATTATAAACATTGGTTAATAGTTTCAGTAAAACTAAGGGCCTACTTTTTTAGTCTAACTGTACGTTCTATATGGTCACATCTGATATAGGTAAATATAAAATCCTGCTGAATAGACATGTAACTTGTAATGGAGATTTTAAGGCACAGTCTTTACAATCACATAAGTTATGAATTACGAGCAGTCTAAATGTTTGTTATGAATTGCCTGGGGTGCATTTCTCAAATATTTATGGGAGGTTGGATTGAAAACAAAACATTAATTCTGTATTTAACTTGTGCATAAAAATGTACTTTGTGTATCTGAAAATATTGAAAAACTTAATTGATAACTAAGAGCAATTAGCACAATTTACAGCTGGTGAATCGCTCTCAACATCTTGCTACTGCAGATGTTTAAACTCTTCAAAGTCTTTAGCAAATGTCAAGTTTTTGTGATCGACTCTGTATGTAGGCCACAGTAGGCTAATTAACTCCATTTCTATACTAATTAACTGTCAGTTCAAGAACAGCTATTAGACGACAGAAGTAGTTGTAATTGTAAGATGAAGTAAATGATGACTTAAAGTTTAGGAAATTAATTATCTGCTTGTTATGTGAAATTTTAATGATCAATCAGCACAGACGAGGGGACTCAACAAGTAACTTATATTAAAGAGGTCAGTTTTTTCCACCATCACAACACATTGCAGAGGTCACACATTTGTTGGGTACATGTAATTGTTGGTCTGTTTATTCATCACTTCAAACATCTGTGGCTACTGCACTTGACAATGTGTCAAGTTAAAAGCAGTTTAACTTAAAAAAGCGTTTTATTTAACCCTGTGTTCTGTTAACATGTCCTGCATGAATGTCCTGCATGA
>JAZGTJ010011060.1:0-10994 GCA_036877575.1 Botia almorhae
TTGTGCATATGCTTCAATTCCCCTTATGAGTATGAATTGATTATTGTGCATCATTTAAACCCATGGAAGTGAATATGCATCTATAAAAATGGGATACAGTGGCTGTAAAAAAAACCTCACTGGCAATCAGAGAATAAACAGAAGATATAGTGTGAAGAGAGTTAAGGAGAGTTTTTTTTTAAGTGTTACAATACTGCATTACTCAAAAACAATAATAATACATATTAATAAAGTATACAAATGTTTCGCTTGGTTTTCGGCTGTTTTTAGCCCAATTTTCTGCCTTGGACAAATGTTTTTCTCTCGACATAGCAGTCTGCATGCAATGAAAAATGTACTATACCACAAAAACTGCATTTCCTGACTTTGACATTTTGTGTTTACACAGAAATCACAAACAGTGCATTACAGTGTTTTAGAATGTTTCATTTTATAAGACAGGCTGAGACAATATTTGAATGACAGCATGTCAAACAAATTGTCCAGAGTTCTAATCAATGCACAGGGCAGAAGATAATCACAGAATCTGAATCATCATGACATCTCCTGGGCCTCAGATATAAAGCAAGGAACATCATATTCAAGTCAACGAGGTTCCACTTCCACAGAGACCGGGGGCTTTAAACATGCCAGCCTATCTGCAAATAAATATGTATCTGAGAGCTCGCTCGGCATGAGCAATGAATTCTGGGAAGGGAATAAAAAGGTAAGAGGGAGCAGATGGGGGTCAAGTTGTTGAAGCAAGTTGTCTACTGACTGACATCGCACAAGCAGCGGGCAGCATCTCAGGACTGGATATCTGGCATCGTAATGGGTCTGGAATATATGCAAAGGACGCTCAATTTCGGGGGTGAGATGAAATGTATGAGGCAGCAGCTGGGGCTGGTGGGAGAAGCAGCCAGGTAATGAATTCTCACCCCGTCGTCTGCCTCACAATTCCAACACAACCTCCACTCAGATATTAAAAGGTGTCATCGTTGGGCTCACCACAACGAATCCAGTCTGAATGTTAAAAGATCCGTGGCTACTACAGAATAGAAGGAGGAGGAAATGAAAAACAGGCAGAGAAGGATCTTACAGGAAGTTGGAGACAAGATATCTGGCTGTGCCAATTACTGCAGGTCTGTGGGAGGAAGTTGTAGGGATGGGGGAGAGTAAAACAGCCCTGGTTTAATGACAGTAACGGGGAACTGGATCTTGAAGTACCTTGAGTCCACAAGTAGACAAGCGAGCTTCTGTTTTATCTGGCGACATATCCATCCAGCAGAGGCAGAGCGCGTTTCTGAGAAAGACGAGATTGGTTTCATCTAGATGGGTCTTTTCGTGCTGTGGAGCGTGCTGGCCTGTTTTGAAGAAGAAAAGAATGACACAGCTGGTTATGGTTGAAAATGACTGGAAACCTCTATAAATACAGTCTGGTAACTAAATTCATTCAATTTGATGCGGAAGCAGAAAGTTCACATTAAAGTGACGGGAGGAGTTTTCAAACACATTTATAGTTGACAAATAACAGAGAAATAATATCATTCTCATGAAGAACAATAACAGAGTTCTTGTAACAAAAAGCCAAATCGCTAACTCCACATTTTCATTCTGGCTGAAAGCTGATTACCTATTCAAATCATCATCCCCTCGCCCAATCAGGTGAAACTCTGCGTTGATGATGAGATTGGCTTAAAAAAATGTACACACACATACATGCAAGTTTACTGTCATCTACTGTTATATGTTTCTGACTATCTTTGGCAATTGGACTACACTGCCTCTTCATTGATTATGAGAACGGGTAAAAAATGAGAGGGAAAATGACAAATAATTTTTGATTTTTAGAACAGCTATTTGCTCTGCTAATGAAATGATGCCTCAGAAAATGGGATTTTAGAGCCATGGCAAAGAGCCAGCCATGAATATTCACACAGCACAGATACCGCAGTGCTACTTAGTATGGTAACTCATGTACAAATAGCAGCGCAGATCCAGGCCCCTCGTTTAAAATGCCAACGCTGTAGTCTCAGCTGCATACTGTTTAAAGGCTAGTGTTCTGCATTCAGCACACAGTGTAAAAGTACATATGCTGTGCATTGCAAGTCAATGTAGCATCTGTTCGTGTAACACTGCGGCGCTTGTAATTATACGATTTGCGTACAAAACGCTACCCACAAGTGGCCAAGATGAGGCTAAAAGCACATAAACCTTACAAATTGAAAAACTGAGTGTAATTTAAATTCTAATTGTATAAAATCCATAAAATTTGCATTAGAAAATATTATTAGCTTTGCTGTTCAGAGGTCAGCATTAATCAGTCTTTAAGGTTCCTTTTCTGGTCAGGCAGGTTTGTGGATCTGCTGCCACTGACAGTCAGAAACTCTAAAAGGGAAATCAAAAGTTGTGTAAGTATTTTTATCACATTTCTATTCTCTTTTTTAAACTAAATTTGTTTTTGCGTTTTAATTCTCTATTCTGAACAAACTGTCAACTTTGAGTGCAAATCAGGAGATTGCATGCGTTTAGAATCCATCTCCTGTGCGGACAACATTGATCAGCACTCATATCAGTATCATATCAATATCAGACCCAGCAAAACAAAAGCAAATGAAGATAGTAACTGCCCTTCATTGCCAGCCACAGCAGTTTGGCTGCTCAGCAAAACAAAGGACAAATACTATATGCTAATATTATTTGTTCATTTGTTTATAGACAATTGTATTGTTTTGATAGAAGCCAGTGGAAAGAACACAAACAAGCTAACAACAACAAAACTGACTCTAAACAGCAATGACATTCTTTTTGCAACCTGGGAAGGACACTGATGATTAAAGCAGATTTCCTTTGATGCCCTGCTCCCCAGAAGGCTCTGTTTGACCACGGAACGTCTCACTGTCCTTATTAAAGTCTAAATGTTGGGACAGATGAGCCAGGTTGCTTTGCGGCTAGTCAAGGCTCTCTGTGGACAGTCAGAAGTCGCCAGCATCCATTTCTTTTGCAGATGGCTTGGGTGGACAGCTGGTGAGCGACAGCAGGAGACCAGCTCCAAGACTGCCATACAAGCTGTACTAACCATGCTTTATGGAGAAATGGAAGTTTTAAACAGTGGAGAGTGTTACAGACTCCGGGGTGGGTATCTCTTGGGCAACTCGCCTAAAAACTGTGCTTTTTCATTTGTCACCAAACATCTGCAATCTTCCCTGTGTTTTACTCAGCCCAGCCCTTGTGTAAAAAACAGCACTCAGATGCTCCAGAGAATGCAAGCGGCCGTCACGGTTCATTTGTGCTCTGTTTTCCTGTGTAATTTCGCTCTTTAGAGATTAGAGTCCATCAAACTGTGCCTCCTCCACTCCCTGCCACCCTTTGCCAACCAGCATGAGCAATGTCTGAGCAAAATAGAGCCCAGAAAAACTTCAGGCTCTAACTCATCAGCGCTGAGGAGCTCTTTGGCAAAGGAAATGCATACAAAAGAACCAGGAATGATGCACAAGCTCCAGCTATGGAACTGGGGCTGAGAAACGGCCCCAACATTTGTAGCCAGGCAATGCAGCCTTATAGAGCCACTCCTAAACCTCAGAAGACTTGTCTGTCACTTTTTCAGGCTAAATCTTTCTCCACGGTACAGAGCACAGACTTGTGCAGGGGAAAAGAGTTGGAGTGGTTTTTAGAGAAGTTCTGTTGCCGTGTGGGAAGTTTGGCTGGAGTTGTATTATTCTCACTAGTTATGTTAGAAATTCATGTTTCTCCAATACACCTCACAGGCCCACACTTCAAATACCCAACGTATTGAGACACATGTCTGTGTATAGCATCACTACTCCACCAATAATGATTCTGGGAAAAAAATATTACCCCCCGTGCTACCACAGTTGAGAGAACATATGGCAACAGAATTTGCCAGTCAGCGTTCAGAACCGGAGGTATAAAATATGGTTGTATGGAATTCAGCTCATTGCTCTGCTCATTTATCACATCTGATAACAGAAGACGCTTGTTGAAAAGGAGATATTACATCAACTGGAATCACTTGTCTAATTATCTATCCATGGGCCGATGAATAGGACTCTGTGACCAGAACCTCTCCAGGCAAACACAGCAAGATCTGAGAGATGAAGACTAAAGATTTCTTTGCACCTCAGATGGGTTGTTTGATATCCTCTTAGACCAGGACTCTTCAACTGAGGGACAGCAGACCAACGCGTAATGTTAAAATTATTTTCAAAAATTCTCTGCCCTCTCCATTTTTTATTCAGATGCTCTGAAAGACGAAAATTGAAATGAAATTGAAATGAAAATTGCTGTCCTCCTGTCTTTTATCTTCTGTCTTCCGCTTAACTTCTTTGTTTTTTTAATTGCGCTTCATTCAACAGATGTGCTCACAAAAGCTGCAAAAACAAAAACTTTCAACAGGGGGGCGATCTCAGTGCAGACGCCATAGACTGAGAAAACAAAAGCCATTGCTAATTAAATATAATATCCCCTAAGGAGAAGTAAACAAATTTCATAAAAAGGCGAAAGAAAAAGAAAAAAGAAATTGTGTAAATAATCACCATTAGGGGCGAGTGGTGTGTGCAGCCCTTTCTTTTAAAAGATTAAGGGATGGAGAAAAACCTGATTTCCTGTCAAAACAACTCACAGCCCCCCGGTGCTAACGGCTAATACTTTATTTTGAGTACGGAGGCCAGTATATTGACTATGCCAAACTCTAGACACCAGCTGTAAATATGTTACAAAATTAGGGTTATATACTGGCAGAATAGTAGTCAGCAAGGTTTGCACCCACCAACCCTTAGGCCCCTTTTACACCTGCCATTTACATCAATATCTGGGGATCCAGTCACTAGAAAATACAGGTTTTAATTGAGGTCTAAATGTTTTGTGATCTCACAAACCACATTTAAAGGTGAGCAGAAATGTGACTGCTACATCTGTACCTATACTGATGTGTCCAATACAACAGCCTAGGACTGCCTACTCACCTGTCAATCACCTACAAATAATAGCACTAAATCACTATAAATAAAATATGTGTATGCGTATATGCATTCAAACAACACAAAACCATACTGTAGAGCTGCAATATATATATAAATGATCAAAATATCATAAACATGCATCTCTCAATATGCATATTGCAAAAGCTTGCAATAACTAAATGATCTGATATTGCATTGAAATCTAAATGATGCATCACTTTTTTCTTTGATAGTGTTGGTATAGTTGTCGGTTTTTAAACATTTTGAAATCATTTAAACTGTACAAATTTAAACATTACCGTATCACCCATTATATCACACACACTTTTCTTCAATATCATTTTGTTGGTTATAGAATTTCAAATATATTTGAAAACTGATTTTACAAGCTTAAAGCATTAATGTATCGCATATTCCATTCTTCAATACCATCCAGCCCTACTGTAGATTGCACCAAAGGGTATTTTCTGTTCGAACCCCTGTAATCATTAGGCTCAGGTTAACCTCTACAGCAATACAGAGGATCTGACTATAACACAGGTCCACCATCACAGGTAGCTGTGGATGTCTAAGCATCTTCTGAGATGGTTTTTAGTGGAGACAGCAGCTTGACTGTGTTGTTTTTGATTAATGGACCTCTCGGTGCCTGTGAGTGATGAATTATCAGACGCTCGGCTTGCTCGTACATCACTGTCACAAGCGCTCACATGGCAACCACGTCTTCTCCTTGTCGCCAAGACGATTCCCAATCATTCCCGTCATCTCTGACTGCCCTCTGAGCGTGGAGCTGAAAAAAAGTGGAAGAGAGGCAAAACAGTGATGAAACAGCAGGCTTTACGACATTTTATCTACCCACGGTGTAGAGTTGAAGGGGAAAACGAGGAGATTTTCTTACCTCACCTCCGCTGAGGTGATAACGGTACCAATTAACAGTGCCAATGCAGATGTGAGCTCCTACTCTTATCTTAGTATTAAAGTTAATTTGAGAGAAGAAAGAAAGCTGATAAGTGCTTTCCTGGGTGACAGATAGAGGATGGTGGCATCTTGCCTCGTCTTGTCTTGTCTGGGCCGTGGTTTTGCTTGTCCCCTCATTAGTAGGTGCTGTGAGATGGAGCCATGGGAATTTTATCACTTACCGCATGCTGAGATTGTGTTTGTAAGTGGCAGCATTAATCAATTAGTCGCCACAGCTCTGGGCGAGAATGCCACGCTGCCTCTGATTCCGCAGAGCTGCTTAGCTGTCACATTAGCAGTCCAGGAAATGACGGCAAGTGCACATACATGAAAACAGCCAAAAGAGCAAAGTGAATCACAATCTGAATCAATCTAAGCTATCGATTTACCAAAACCTCGTGAGCTTCTGTTTACTTTGGCTGCTGCATTGTAAGAATGCATAGTACCTAAAATTGGCTCTTATAAGTGAATGATGTAAAACAACTTGTGTTATGTACTATTTGTATGTATGTATCAGAGGCAACACTAGAAAATACTGTTCACATATATACACTGAGAATTTTATATAATTTTTCAATATGCTGGCTTTTGAAATTTGTGATTGTGCCCATGAAACCTTATTATGCTGTCTATGTAGGTAGCTCACAAAGATTTGTAACCAAGCCGTTCATAATTTTCATCTCTCTCTTGCTCTCTCACTTGCTCTCTCTATCTCTCTTGCTCACTCTCTCTCTCTCTCTCTCTCTCTCTCTCTCTCTATCTCACATGCTCTCTCCCGCTCTTGCTCTCTCGTTCACATACACACAAATTGAGCAAGCATTTATTTTCAGTTGCAGTCAGGTGACTATCCTTTGACACCTGGAGGACCGGGATGGGCTTTTGATGGATTGAAAGTGGACAGCTGTCGGGATGCCGGAAAGGCGACCGCTCCGGGCGAGCAGGAGAGACGCACCTAATTCCCAGGTCTTATTTTGTCAATAAACAACAGCCAGTGGCACTCAATTAGATAGCTTTATTGACTATGTTCCTGGGGCCGTGTCAGATGTTGGCTGGCAACACCGCCTGACGACAGACGCTGACACCTTTCTCAAGATTACAGAAAATAGAAAAGGGGGAAGATAGAGCCGAAGAGAAGAAATGAGATGGTAGACAGAGGGGAGGAGCAGAGATGTGTGTGAAGGGGACTGTGCAAATCGAGGTGTCCACAAATGAAAAATGAAACAAAAGTGCATTAAAATAATGCAGTAACTTAATGAGACGTAATAGATAAAAATCTTTATTTTACCATCCCAAGGTCTGGGCCTTTACAGGGTCCAATTTAGCTTTATATGCAACCCAATGTTCTTTTTGGGACAGCAGTCATCCTTCAAGCTACTTTAAAGCCATTTTAATGAACAGGTCTTCCAGAGTGCACAATCTTCAATTTGTCACAATGTCCTGTGTGTACATTTGCCAAAAATAATAAAAAGTCTTTCTTAATAGAAACCTGACATCCAAACACTTCCCTCAAGGACAGACTCTTAAAATGTCAACATTAGATTAGATGCAAACAGATTTAACACAAGCTTCCTCAAGCATACTCATTAAACGTCAATTTTGAAGGTATTAAAGAATTAGATGTAATTAATGAAACACATCTGTTAAATGTTTGTTGTATCACAATATTCTGCTTCATTTACATATTGTGCACTGTATCACTTCCTCTGCTCCGCTTGCATTCTAATCAAACACCGCAAGAGTCAGATTCTAGCACAATTATTATAAGGGCCACATAAATGCGTTTAACCTTGAGGCGCTTTTGAGGGCTTTTAAAGGGCTGTTATCAAGAAACAAAAATGTTTTCCAGGCTAAACTTGTATTCCATTCATTTTTCTTGTTAGCATGGAGAATACACAAGCCACCAACAGGGGAAAAAGAATATTCTCCATAAACAGACCTGGTAATTAGCATACACAATTTGCTGCTTACGTTTTCCAGTCAGTATTTAAAACTAAATGCTAATATCTTTTATATTACCTCTTTTTATGTAAAACTAAACAATTCCCAAGTTACTATTTCCTCCTCTCGCATATTCTTGTCTTCCTCTTAAAGTTAATAGACTTCTGCGCTTGGTATTTCTCCTTGGCAGTAACCAAAATATTTGCCCTGCTTAAGCATTTAGAAGTCCCACAGGAAAATGTTTGTTTGTTTGTTTTAACGAGCATCTGTGACGTTAAGACCAAAGGAGGCATCAGAGGCACCTCTCAGTGTGAGGTCATCACCAGTAGACCCATTATGACATCACAAAGTGACTCTTTTGCCCGAGTTGGAGATGGACCCGGCATGTGGAGGAGATTAGAATCTCATTCTGAATCCTGCCTGTGATTACAGTCATTAACTCACTACAGGACACAATGCTGCACCTGTTCTGGCATACAGCAGATGGTACTGCGTACAGGAGCTCCGCGGCGAGTCCCTCCAGTGTTTGTGTAACCGGCCAGGCCCTCCCAAACATGCCTAATGCTCTCCATTACTCAGGCCAGTCGAACGGAGAACATTATTAACTTATGTGATCGGTGTTGATGGAGCGGACAGTCTGGATTGATCGTACCAGACGTCAGCTTGCTGTGAGTGCAAATGAGTGCAAAGCATTTACACAATCTGGAGAAAAACATGAAGCTATTACATTTTTCCACAACAAATCTGGACGACTTGGCATAGATACAGGATGTTTTTTCTTATTTTACGTCTCCGACTATTTTCTCGCAGGTGAGAATGCAATAAACTGATAAAGCAAGCACTCCATTTTTTGATGGCTTAAATCCCATTAAAAACTTGAGTGGAAAATTGTTATGGCTATCATGCATGTAATTGCTGACAGTGAAATACACTAGTCCTGACAGTGAAATGATTAGTCCTGGCAGTGGGTCTGAGCGCCACTAAACTGAATAAGTGTTCACACACACACTTAATGTATTATTGGCTATTGGCTCTTTTGAACACGGTAGTCATAAGAAAAGCAAAGTATTAATAGCTGTTTCTTCAACTATAGACACTTTTGGGTACACAAAGGTTTGTAGATTAGAACTGTCTTGGTTTTCCAAGTTCTAATCCAAAGTTTTTCAAGACTCAAATTCCAATTACAAAATATAAAAGTTAAATTATTATTATAAACGAGTGGTGGCTTTATCAGTTTATTGCGTTATTAAAATAAAAAAAATAAATAAAAATAAATAAATAAAAAGATAAATAAAAAGCATGCTATAGCTATGTATATGGCCTTAGTTTTTAGTTTCT
This sequence comes from Botia almorhae, assembly GCA_036877575.1. Classification (NCBI taxonomy): domain Eukaryota; kingdom Metazoa; phylum Chordata; class Actinopteri; order Cypriniformes; family Botiidae; genus Botia; species Botia almorhae. Next base: position 9,192 of record JAZGTJ010011060.1, read on the forward strand.
TTAAGTTAGAGTTGTGTACTTGGTTACCAAGGAGACAACAGTGTCAGTAAAGAACATTCTTGAGATGAAATATGAAACATAACATGAGATGTGATGGGTGAAAAAAAAATCAAGTGTAATATCTTTTGCGATCATAATATTTTTTATTGTGCGTCATGTTAAAACCAGCTGTAATTTTGTTCAAAAAACTGTTAAATGCATCATTCAGTTAAAATGGTAGCTACGAAATTAGCTTAAGAAAGACAAATGAGTCTGCCATTTTATTCCAAAAATGATTCAAATGATATTTACACCACAAAATGCTGTCAAGCACAATACATTGTTTAAGATGTGGTCCAAATGTCAAAGTCATTGTAGAAAGAATTACAGAATCCTCTGTGATGCATATACTGTTGGACAAGGCTAGTGAACAAATCAGACTACTGAGAGTGTAAAAAATATGTTTTAAAAGTTTGTTTTCGAAAAGTCCACAGGGCCAATAGTGCCCAAAGTTGAAGAAACATCCTACTATGAATACCCCAATCAATGACAACCTCTCCCATATGTCTGTAATTCTTTGCTAGTTATTTTGTAGTGACCTTTGCAAAAGACACCAGTGCTGTCCCAATGAGCTACACTTCTGAGTGTGTGCCTGTCTGTGCTAAGAGTACTCCAAATGAACTGCCACGCGCTCGTGTCACATTTCCACAGTTTGGATGTCAGAGCGGACTCAAGAATGCCAAGCTGAGCTAATTACGGAGAGCGTTTTGAGAAATATTGAGTTGAGTAGAGAACGTGGGTAGCATCATACTCACAAATGTCCATTTAAATTTACCCTGTTCCTACATGGTAAGATGCATCAGAAATCAAATGGTACTTCTGTAAAGTGAGACAAAGAGAGAGAGAGTAAAAGAGAACAATTTGTAGTTTTTCGTTAAGTTGGCAATGCTGCATGCCAGGTGGTGGCAGAGTATTTCATGACTGTTTCTAACATAGATCAATGTTTATTTACTGTTGGAAAAACATAGATCTTTTTATGTCACTGTACTGTGATGCCAGTTTGAAATTCTGACATCAACAACCCTTTGCTTGAAGGCGAACTCATCAACAGGAAGGAGATATGTTTATATAGGGATATACAGCAAGTGCACATTTTAATGTATTGGCTATGATTAAGTTTGTCAACAGAGAGAGAAGGAGCGTGCTAGAGATCTAAATAGGGTAACAGCGGTCAAGACTGTTTTTAAGTGAAGAAGCAATTTCAAGTTCTGCAAACAGACGGGTAAATTTGGATGGCTATGCTGACTTCAGTAAAAGAACTCCTATCAGTATTTCAGCACAGATGCCTCTGTGTGATTAGTTTTAGTTCTGCCAACCTTTAGATATGAAAAAGACAGCTCAGGTACTCACATTGTCATATAAATTACAGTCTGTCTGGCAGGTGGCTGGACGGACACCAATTTCAAATTCTTGCTCAGTGAATCATCGTGTAACAAGGTAATTTGTTTTCCTCCACTTGGAATGTTCATTTCCTCCACCCCAATTACAGAGTGATCTTCAAAATTGTTTTTTTTTCCCAATGTTCCAGAAGTAAATCACATTACCTCACTCAGAGAGACACAGACGGAATATTCATGCAATTCATAATTGTATCCAAAGTCATAAATATTAAATTAAGCCCCGGGAGTTTTTTTTACCGTCTTACATGACAGATGCTTACATTTTAATGCCAAGAAAAGGACACAAGGATGGCCTTACTGTTAGAGTCATGAGTATATCAAATCAATGAAGACAATTTACAGGGTTTGTATTAGCAAGCTAGAC
>JAZGTJ010011061.1:0-17356 GCA_036877575.1 Botia almorhae
TTCATTTTTTATTAAGGTTATAAATTTTAAACAAATACTTTCTAAAACAGTTTTACCCGGTGATATACAATTTAATATGCACAAAAATACAAGAATACCAACAAAATATGGAGAATACGTCTGAAAACGTCTTTAATTCAGTACACATAGTGCTTATATAATGTGAGGACGTATGGCTAATTAATGAGATTGCCTTTTTAGAACAAAAGGTCTAACTTTGTAGAAAATAAAATCAAACCCACAAAACCAAGCAAATGCTGGCATCATGAATTACTGTGAAGGCTTAATCAACTTTTCTCAGAGTATGTGGCCGGGAAATTATTAACACTGGAGTTTCTAATAGTCAACAAAACACCTGGCTGATAACGTTACAGCGGGCATTATGGGAGTTGTAGTGTTAATTAATGACCCCAACGTTCAGTGTGATGAGGTTACTGGCATAGGCGAACTACAAACATACTCGGAGGAACTGGCGCTGTAGGTCAGTGCAGTCAACAAAAAGCACCAGTCCTTGACACTTTCAACAAATTTCAGATTACAGAAAACATAAAACTAGACAGGGAGGGAGTTCAAATATTGCACCTTCATTAGCCTACCTGATTGCCTTATATGATATTACAGATGTAGTCTGTGTAAGCCTGTCCTCTTCCTGTAGCTCTACATTTCCGTAAGCACGAGCTCAAATAGTCTTGTTGTTATAGCCTTACTGTTAGTTGTTACGTTAAAACGTTATAAAATGTTACACAGCTCCTTAACGCGTTATTCAACGGTTGAGAACAATGTGCAGCGTTAGGCTTCTAGGTTTGCAGCCTGTTATTTCCAACAATACATGGGTAATGTCATTTTACGATACATCTCTGTGAAAGTTGCTTTTCAGAGAAACTGGGATAGGGAGAAAGAAACAATCCAAGAGCAAAACATTCAAAGACTTTTCATGTTTGTGGCCATAGCTAGCTAGCAGTTTGCGTTGGGTTTAAGGCAACGAAATTCAACTTCGTTAGATTATTTCAACCGTTCAAAACGTTTGCTATATCGACATTTGTTTTAAAGGATACACCAGAAGCGGTAGGCTACAACCACCGTTCGCCTCCCCTATAAAACTAAACTAAAAATTAAACAAAATAAAAATGCTTAAATAACTTTCTTGCAAAAATAAAAGTCAATTTTTCTTAGACTTTATACAATTTCATAAAGTATCTGTATTCTCATGAACCACTGAGTCAAAAAGCTACAATAGCTCTTGTCCAAGCTCCTAAACTCGCCAGGGCTTGTTTGCTACAGAACTGTCCGTTTAAGGCTTGCTCCAAGTCCGCTTGTCTGCTCACCAGTCCTGTAAACCCCGACCCGAAGATCGAGATGAGATTGGAAATGTTTGATGTGTCCAGCGGCTCTGTGTTTGCGTATGAAGAGTCCTCGAATTTCGCTCTTTTGCACGGCGTAAAATCCGGTACCTCCTCGATTTCGGACACATAGTAACCAAAGTCAAGCTTGCGCTTTTTGGCCGGGCTCTGTGCGCCCTGGCAGCACTGCTGGAGCGAAGCACAGCAGTCATGATGCAAATACCCGTTCTCTACTGTTGTAACGACATGCGTGTCCAAATCAAGCACTGTAGTTTTGTTGCAGTGCATGTTATTTACTGGCGAAAAGTCACAGTTAGACACAGGGTAGGCTTCCGCACAACAGCTTCGATAGAACGAAGGATCCGGAGTTTTACAGACCTCTTCGTTTTGGAGAGGTATGGGAACCGAGCAGGCGCTGGCGGGCTGGATATGGTGCACCGGAGAGGCTTGGTGACTGACGGGCAAGAGCGCGCAGCAGAGACTCGCTGACTCGTTCACGCTGCCGCAGCAGTCCACCGTCTGTTCCTCGCAGTCCTCTACCAAATCGAGCGGGTTTAGCTCCTGGATCTCGTTGCAGACGGTCATCACCTCCTCGTATTGTTGCATCCTGTAGATCTCTGCGTACTTCTCGTTCATGTACACTTGCCTGGCGTTCCTCAGCACGTAAGAGACCAGTAGGTTTTTGTGCAGCTTGATTCCCCCTCTCTGCGTACGGGAGTTGTGGATTTTCCGTAAAGATATTGAAATCAGACTTTGTGCATCCACTGCACACTCCATGGTGTTAATCATGCTCGGTGTCGTGATGTTTTCCCACCTCTCCCTCGAAGGGAACAAACTTTCTTTCAGTCAGAATCACGATATTTCGTTCGGGGACGGAGACTTAAGTCAGCTCTGTGGAGAAACATTGAACGTGGTCGCTTTTGCCACAACGTGAGATCGTAGGCAATCGTTAGCCTGCGCTTGCTGCCATAGTATATATATGGCGAAGATGTTTCCGCCCACTTTGTCTTGAACCAAACAGAGGCCGAGTATATCACTGAGTGACAAGTAAATCCCACCCATAAGCTTTGATCTCGTCCAATCAAAGAGAGGCGGTTCTTCTGTGCTATTCAAATTCCAAACTGACTTTACCAAACTGGAATGTTCTCATGAGGCGCATTGTACATTGGAGTGCGCGGTCTTGTCATGTGCGCTGCAAAGACTACTTAAGCAAAGAGACACAATTTCACAAAAATCATTTAAAAGATTATTACGCATTGTAAACCTAACTGCATTAAAACAGCCTGTACTCATTGCCTTGAAGTTTTGTTTCTAAGTCATTAAAAATACATTTGCTCAGTTTTTAAAAAGCAACATTTAAAATGCTAAAACCCTAAATGTAACTTTACTGCTCACGTAGCAAAATAAAATAACAATTGGTTTCTGTCATATGTTCTCATATTTAAGAGAAACATTTGTATAATGAATGTATAATGAATATCATATTCAATAATAATGAATATGTGATGTAGAGGCTATGTAATATTACATATACATTACACTTTTTAAACTTCAATATCTACTCATGTCTGTTTAATTATCTACAGCTCTTGTGTGAAAAGACATGCATGCAGATATTTAATGTAAAGTGAACAGAATATTATTTCTGAACAGTAATGAGAACCTATGACAGTTATGTGTAACTGAAATGAACTGAAATGTGTTTTATAAAAACAATTATTGTTAAGATATCATTGAGGATAAGGTTTCATTAGGAAATTGATGGTTTCATAAAGAAATGTCTTAATATTTTAAGACAACTGGATTTTAAATGTATGTGATTTACAAGCGGTAAGAACCAGAAGCTTATAAACAGTTCAGAATCTATATAAATAAGAGCAGTAGAATTCTAATTGAGGACATTATGTGCAATACTGATGTGTTGGATTGTCAAAAAATATATAGGCTAAAGTTGGCTCAGGAGTTATTATTATAGCGTAGATATTAACAGATATATGTGGCATTCACATATATTTACCTACTGGTCTGTAAAATTGATATTCATTTCATTGAAATCTTCTAAACCCCTAAATCTTATTAAATCGAGTTCAATTATAATATAGTGTTAAACTGAAGCACAAGCTTGCAGATTACTGACACTCTTTTGCCGACTTTAAAAAGTAATGTGACATATTTCATCTTTATAGAGTGTTTTAACTCAAATATTGTAAAATTTTTAATGTTCCCAAGGAATACATCTGAATGACCTCTCTCTATGATAATGTATACCTCACAATATTCTGCAACAATTTGCCTCCTTGATTTCCTTTTACAGGCATGTTTGGTTCATTCTTATCTTCATACCATCTGTAACTCTTTACTGTTGCAACAATGTGAAAATTACTTTGAATAAACAGATGTTGTTATTGTGTTTACCTGATTACTAACTACCTTTTTGATTATGTCAATGTCAAACACCTAAAGTAATTATTAGTTCTCCGCTGTTTTTTAAATCTAACCAGATATGAATTTGGTAAACATCAAATTATTGTGCATGTCAAACTTGCTTTTAAAGTGATAGATCACAACACTGTTAGAGAGAATCATGCAGATATTCCTGATCACCCTCTCTCTCTTTCTCTCTCTCTCTCTCTCTCTCTCTCTCTCTCCCTCCTCCTCTTAGAGCTTTATATCTCTAGGGAGTGCTGAAGCTTACAGCTCTGCATCTTAACAATGCCCAAAATCAGAAACACCCAAATCCCAAATCTTCACATAACATCAAAAAATCAATAAGTATGTGAGAGTAACCAACACAGACTACCAAACAAGAATTATGATACAACTACATAACAACCATGTGTGTTTAAGAAAGAAAGAATGAAAGGAGAAAGATCTGATTTTTGCCATAAAAGGCTGAGCTGATATCTACATAGTTTCATGGCATTTGTCTTACATATAACAAGGGTAGACTGTAGTTCTTTGCTTGTAAATGACATATTTAAATGGAAAGAATGCAACAATATTCACAAGCATTGCAACATTTTTCATGGGAAAGCCACCAATGAGGTACAATAACAATATTTTGTTTAACAATGTTCTGAGATGATTCTGAAGTAGTGGAACTGCTTCAATGGAAACACTTCATAGAATATATCTTGCACTAAAGCAATACAGAGATACATAGATGCAGTGTTGCTTTAGACAGAACACAAACTCATGTTCAATTTGACTATTGAACACCTAATAAATCTCCCAGTGCTGTGTCAATTTTGTCCTTTTTATGCAACCCATATTTAGGCAGCAGTGCATCCATCCATTTCAAATGACTTCTGAGCAAAAATAACAGTAAACAAACGAACCTCTTTATTATACACATACAGTGACCCCAAAACATATTTGGACACTTACAACACACTTAAGTTTGAATATACACAATTTATTGTATCGTTGTTTAAGACGACAATGTATGTAATACCATGTTCTGTCTACAAAAGTAGTTCATTATACTAACTATAAACATGTTCTACTAAGTTTGATAACCAAAACTGTTATACTGTCAGAATACTGTTACCTTAATCTTTGTTATAAAGATTAACAAACAAGCAAGATTATTATCTTGGGAAAACACCTACATGATCCTGTTACTTCCTGCTAGGCCTACTTAAGGATTTGTGAAACCCAGAATTATAAGATATTTAGTACATTAGCTCTAATGCAGGTTGAGGCAGGTCTCTAAACATATAGAGCTTGATTATAATGCTTCCCATCCTTTTTAATATCATACAATTCTATTTCATATTCCTCCTTTTTATCTCATCAGTATCGCGATGAGGTGGAAGTTTGGGTAATTGTTTTAATTAGCCCTATATAGTATTTGCCAAACTAGCATTTTATCTATGTAAATTGTAACAGGGTCTCATAAAGCTTACCTTATTCTTTAGATACAAGCTTTTGATATAAGCATTAATTATATTTGTAGAATAATATGTTGGCATAAGTCACAATGCATCTCAATACTTAACAGAATCTGCAAGCATCTTAATTTCCTCCCCTACAATGCTCAAAATACCACAAAGATGATTGATGAAGCAAACCTGCAAACTCTGGTGCTTCATTAGAGGAAATTAGTAGCACATTTAATCAACATCTAAGAGCACTATAGGGATTGCTTTCACTTTTGTCAGGCAAAAGTAACTTGGTTAAGGATTCTCACGTTTGCTTTTTTCAAAGCAAACTCACATTTTTTTAGGTGGGTGGGGAAGGAGACAAATGTCCCATCCAGTGATAGTAGGTGGTGTAAATGGCCCAATAAAACACTCGTTAGCTAATGAATGGGACACAAAAGTTCAGGTACCATTATGGTTCAAACCTTTAATCTTGAAACTGATTTATAACTTCATAAGTTATATACACTACATAAAATATGAATAGCATGTTTTTATGCATATATTGTGTAAAATATAAGTACATGATGTACCATACAAATAATACATGCTAGATTGACCCTTCTAATATTACTACCAACCCAATGGCCAACACAATTAACTATTTTATTTCATTTTAACTGCTATTTATCAAACATTTTATAACCTTCATCAGTAAAAAGCAAACAAGCTCACAACTCCAGTGTAATACTGACTAAGAATAATTTAGGAGAACCATTAGTACACAGAACAGATGAATGAATCCTTTTAGGTGATTTTCATTAACTTTAGAGTTTGCATACAAGGGTAAGAGAACAAAACAAAACATTTTTGGGGGGGTTTATTTTACTACTTAGCAAAACTTAGCAAAATGACCTAAACTAGCAACTTTTGGAAATGTTTTGTCTTAGATCTAAATTTGACCTGGTTGTGAAATGTTTGTTCATCTAAGCTGCATAGGAACATTTTCCTAAAATTAATTACTACATTAAAATCAAGACCTGCAATGCTGTATCCAAACAGCAGAAATTAGGTGAGTTTAAACAGAACAGGTCAAGAGCAACTTTACAGTATGGCTGTCTCGCAGTTTCCTCACAACACACGTTTCCTTATTTTCTAGCCTCACATTTGGTAAACAGAAAAAGCATCAACACTGCCCCAGCTATAGTGAATCATCAGTTGATGGCATCTCTCCGATTGTGATAGAGGTCAGTGACTATAAACTTTCATAATAAGAAAGAAAATTAATTCTCTCATAAATGCTTTATGGAAAATATGGGTTTCAGGACACAAAAAAGTATTGCAATGAATCTTCTCTTTTATTGTCAGTTGAGGTGGCTACCTCTTTCATATTATCTACCACACTCTAAGAGATATGATTGCTCCATGTTTAAATAATAGCCAGGAAAGAAGCAATTCTTGGAAAATGAGTACAAAACTCATTCTTACAACAACAATGCATGTTTTTGAAAGTAAATTAGTTCAAAAATAATTATTATGCATTGATTAACGTTTTGATTTTATTTAAATTAAATTATATTCTTTAAATTGACTGCCACTGATTTTTTTACCATGAAAATTTGCATCTGTATGACAAATGTATCTAATCTAAATGTATGTAATCAATACGTCAGCCGTTTAAATGGCATAATAATTTGCTTTTTTGTAGCCATTTAAAGGGTTTCCCTTATAGTATCATCATACTTCCTATGAATCTCAAACTTAAGTGAACAGACTATTTTATGACAACCAATTAAATGTATTTAATATGTTCAATTAAATGTATCAAATATTAAATATTGAATTATTTAATCACACGGCATAATATGTCCTGTAATTGAACGATCATTGAACACAGTCACCTACACAAATTTTATGCCGCTCGGTCTAGTAGCATAACTGAGACGTATAGAGCATTCACAATTATAATTTTTAATACGTGTAATTCGAAATTGAAGGAATAAAAACTACATTCCCCGGTCTTGAGGCGTCACTGAAATACTTCTGTGAAAGGAGGAGCATTATGGGATTTGAAGTGTGATTTGCGTTGTTCAGGACACTCGCGGGCATTCCGGTGGCAGGAGGACCAGTGGGTGAAATATCAGGGCGGAGCTTTTCGTGCTTTGGCAGATGGATGCCTTGTGAACTTAAAGGCAAAGTAATCAACTTAACATAAATCGCAAGATGCAATTTCACAGGGTCGGACGCCACCATACGTTCTAGGTTGTAGTTGACATTTTTTGAGGATAGTTAAATAGCGTGATTGATAGCGCTATTGACGTAATAGTATAATCTGACAAATTTTGAAAGACATAAATGAATAACTCACGAGGCTAATGCTGATTGATCTGTAACGTTTTTAACCGAAGTCTCGTAGATTTAACTTACGGTATGAGGCGATGGTGAGTTGCACGGTAAGATGCTTATGTCTGTAAATACCCTTGTGTTTTATAATACGAAATCAGATAATCTTGTCGGTGCGTTGTTTCATTTGACCACATTTTTTCTTATGAGTTTAAGATAATAGCAATGGGTCTTGCCAGACAAATAAAACGTTAATTAATGTAGCTGTGTTTGCACGTTGGTTTATTTCTTCAGTTTAATTAAAATACACTATGTTCACACAATGAGAGTACAACGTATTCTTTGAGTTTATATCGCGGTAGATGCAGAAGTATACATCCCACCCTAAACACAACTGAAGTTGTGTCATGTCCCTTGCGTTTGGCTCTTGCGCAATAGCCTGCGCGTTTCATTTTTGCAACAGTAACAGTAAGCGTAACAGGCTGCAGAAAACTACGATCTGTACTAAATTCGAATGCTTAGCTTACATTCGGGTAGCAATTTGACGAAGTATTTTTAGCCCCGGTTTACAAATCGTTTTTATTTCCCCTTTAAGAGCACGAACTATGTTGGGAGGGAGGTGTCAAGCCCAGAGGCTGAATTTCGGCCAATTAAAGTCGTCGACCCCCTTTGTAATACGTCAGCCCGTTAAGGGAGGGCTCTGAGCTTGAGCGATGTGTGCGGTTTCTAAAGCAACCACTTGTCCTGACCTCCCCATCCTCCTCAGGCAAGATTGGTTTCCATGGTAATGATTGTATCTCCCCGCATGTTTCTATTCCCGTAAAGCAAGCTGTGTGAACAGTCGGAAAGTAGCCTGCTTTCCACCAAAGTCTCTTGAGACAATTTTCTGTTTGCATTAGTTCTGCAAATGTGATAATATGAAATATGTGATATATGAGACATGCTCACATATCAAAGTCCTATGTGATTATTTTCGCAAATTTCAAGTAATGTCTCTGTATCTATTAATAACAAATATAAAAAATTACCATGGTGTGAAAATGTCCTCTATTCCTGTTGGAGGCAAATTAATTTATCATATGATAGTTGTTAATGTGTGGTAGCACATGCAAAGGATACCTTTTAATGGTGTGTTCAAGGATCTGCTTAAGATGTTGTTTTGTAGGAGAATCATTGACTTTCTTAAGAAATGTGTAGATGTCATAGCGAATTAACTCATTAAAAAGCCTCTGTTCACTTCTCCTGTCTGAGTCTTTCAAGCTGTTCTCGAATTTCAGCTTCCTGTAACCTGTTGAGACTCATCTGCATGCCATGGACTGAGGGTGTGTTCACCAAAGTGATGGGGGTGGGGTGGGGTGGGGGTGACTGGAGAGATACAGAGAGTGAAAGAAAGAGGGAGCTGTATCTCTCCCTCACACAGGTGTATACACACACACACACACACACACACACACATATAAACTCACTCAGACGCACACTTACAGCACAAAACAACATACACCGTTTTAAGTATTTGCTTATATTACATTTGCTTATATACATTATAACAAACACATTCAGTACTAATTATTAACACCTAATTAACATGCCTAATTCAGTATTTTACCTGTACAAACCAGCTTCAGTGTCTGCTGTTCTTCATATTGTAAAGTGTGTGAATCTACTAACACTTTATAAAGTGTCTTCCAACATTTAAATAATCAGTTCCATTATAAAAGTAGAAACAATTACGGACACACACACACTATATTAAGCAAAAATGTTGGATGGATTTTAGTGCTAACAATGCACTACAGGAAATAAGAATACTCTTTTTGTTTTATATAAATGTACACTGCTCTATATTTTAAGTGTTTATGTATGTAAATTTAACAAGAAGATACCAAAATTGGTATCCTTTAATTCAGAATGTATTACATTGGTAGACCATGTAATAGACTATATCTGATTTACACAGATGCACAACCTTTTCCAGATTTTGCCTCTGTTCTTGATCTGGTAATCAGTGTCATTGATTTTAACATAAATGGCAGTCATAGTCCAGTTCAAAGTACAAAGAATAGGTACATTTTGTAGCATTTATACATAAAGTAACATTAGGTAAAAGTAACAAAGTAAATCTAGGTTATCGTAAACACGACTGCAGTTTTGTGCTGCGGTTCACAGAACTGATTCTTCTCCAGAAATGAATCTTCTCACTACCCTCTTCAGTCGAAGGGGGTGTATTTCTGATGGCTTCTAGGTGGGTATGAACATAGATGTGCGCGCGCACGAACGCACGCAGGCTGACATAAACATTTGCGCGCTCGCGTGGACTAAAACCGTCCTAATACACAAATAAAATAAACGTACACATACATATATATAAACATTACATACACACATATATATATGGAATATATTACACACATAATATATATTACACACATCTATTTAATGTTTAATGTGAACATCACTTAATGTGTCTTTGTCGCCTGGATGCTGGTTTTACATAAAAAATAATACACGAGCAAATATTTCGTGAAAATTGAATTCAGAAAGTCGTTGTCAATCAGATAAGTTCTGTAGTGCGGTAGCGACACACAAGTCGGTTGTTGGTCATGTCAGGGTACATGTTTTACTTGCGCGCCTCCTCCCCTCCAGCTCAACAGAGCGTGCGCGAGCTCGCCCACATGCGCGAGTTCGCCCACATGCGCGTGCTGCAGGTTGACAGCGGAAGACAGAGGTTGTGCTTGCAGCACGCAATACTTCAGACGCATAGAAATGAGCGTAGTCGTCGTAAAGACGTTTTGCCCCTCAAACTCTAATTCGTATCAGTCCATTTCCGCCGAAATTTGAGCAGCCATAGAAGTGTGAGGTAGATGAGCATTCTCAAGAGTCTAGCTTGTGCCCTATTTTTATCCTTCAGCTTATGTGCGTCATGAATCCAATGGCTGTGGTGGCACTTTGCGTTGATTTCGAGGTTCGCCTACTAATGCTCTCCTGCAGAGGCCCCATTTCCCCTTGAAATGTGTTGGTGTGTGTGTGAGTAAAATATAAGAACCAACAATGTTCCTCCTGAAAATAGAAATCTGTTTTAACTATAATGGCATATTCAAATGACTGGTAAGAAAAATGGCATCTACGATTATTAAAATACCTTTCTCTCGTTCTCTTAGAGGTATTGTATCTGCATCCTATATTCAACATTAAGCACATGGTTACATTTCAACAAAGTATTATTAAAAATTATTCAACATATCTAAATTATTTTGGAGCCAATTATATGTATATTAGATGCTTGCATTAGTGTCATGAATAGATGTGGTTATTGACAAGATACATTTCATGTGGTAATTTAAATTTGTAGTCCATTTAGAACAGTGCAGACTGTTTTATGCATGAGCATATGTATAGCCTATGTACACGCATAGATGTGTACATTTTAATGCTATATGGGGTCTTTCCATAGACATAATGACTTTTATATTGTACAATTTGTATATTCTATCCCCTAATGCTCTCCCAAAATCTATCCCTCACGAAAACCTTTTTGCATTTTTACATTTTCAAAAAGCATCATTTAGTATGTTTAATAGTCAGTTTTCCTCATGGGGACCACAGACTGGTACCCACAATGTAGGTGTGTGTGACCTTTACCATCCTTGTGGTCCCCACAATGGCAGCAAACAAGAACACACACGCATACTCTCATGTACAGCAGTACAGCAGTGCTCTGCTTCAGAAACCTTGAGTCTGCAGTGTCAGTTGCTGCTGGATGGATAGTGTGCTGCTGTAGGGAGTGTCTCCATGCTGAGGAAACACTTCTCAGGAAGTGCCGTATGGTTTGGTGGATACATGTGCTGTCCACTCTTCATACACTCCCTCTACTGGTGTCCACTCTGTCACTCTTCCTGTCACAATTAGACTGCTATTACAGTACAGAACCGTACTTTGCTTCCACTCTTTTGTTGCTATTTCCCGACATGTATTTACTTTGTTTTAAAATTACACTTTGATTAATGCATTTTTAAAAACAGGTTTAAAATGATTCAAATGAGTACAACTCATTTTAAAAGAAGCAACATTGTTTACAAGAAGCAGACACAAAGTTTTGTACGTGACATTTTTCTACAAATTATTTTTTCTACAAATTAAAACTTTCCATTCCATATACCCAGCAGGCATAAATGTTGTATGTTACATAAGTAACTGTTTTTAAATAACATTCATTTTCAAACACTAAACTGGAGGACAGAAAGACATGGTCTTGGAGATGGTGGAATCAGGTCAAAGAATTCCTGAACCATGTTCGGGAAATATGGAACACCCGGAATTCCAGGGGTGGGGCCATAGTGAGAGAGCACTCCATAAACAAATATTCCAGCAAATGTTAATCGAACACACATGCTCTCTCTCTCTCTTTCACAAAGAAGAAGGGGAGAAAAGGGGAGGGAGTGGGTACTTTCCAAGTCTCTTAAAGAAAATCTCCCTGAGTTTGCAAAGTTCTTGTTAATAATGTGCCTCGGCATACTGGTCTGTGAGGAGTACAGGCTTTTCAAATGATGTGAAACACATTTTAGTTCTGAGTACTTTTTGAATGTATCTGTATGTCTGTTGGTGCTTTAATACGCAATGTTTAATACAAATTTCCCTAAATCTGAATTCTATGTATATTATTTCCTCACTAATGCTCATTTAAGCGAAGCACCAGTTTTTGTCCTAAATGACTGCCCAAATTAAATATCATTTACCTTTTCCCTCAGCCTCAATATCCAAAGCAATTTGCTCTGAGCTTGTGGCTGTGTAGAAAGCTCTGGTGTGGGCTGCCTGAATCTAGGGCAGAGAGTAAGTACTCCACTGAAGTCAGCACTTAATGTAGCACTAGTAAGCTTTCTTATTCTCATATGAGGGCCAACAGTCAAACATTGTGCTACTTGAAAGCTGCTGCCAAACATTTTTATTTCCATAAAAGTTGATTGCACAGCCTGTAGAATTTTCAAAGTTTTGAAATTGTAATGTTTACTACAAATAAAAAACTATGTAATGTTTAACTGCATGTTTACATAAACTATGTAATGTTTAAGCGCATTTTTACATATATCAATTATTGCTTGGTAAATATTTTGTTCTTACTGTTTGTTGTAGATGTTCTTGCTGTTTTAAGTCTAGTCTAGTCTAGTGTCACTGTTCCTGTTGTCTGCATAGATGCTTTGGCAATATGTCTGCAAGTCATACCAGTAATACACTTCGCACTTCTTTATAAGTCAAGTGAACATCACTATTTAGAGCTTAATAATATCAATTTTGTCTTTTCTGACTGCTTAATGCCAATAGTAGTTCTAAAATTAGGTCAAACACTGGAATACTTTTAAGATACAAGAATTAAAATGACTATCATTATTATTTCCAGAGCAATTTGTCGAAAAAAGTTCCAACAGAATAAAAGCATAAATGTCTCAAAACATGATCAAAATCTGTGTGTGTGTGTGCATGTACATTTGTGTGTTTAAGTGTTTGTGTACATGTGTCTGCCTGTGTTTGTGTTAGTAGGTCTCTGCTGTGTGCAGCTCCTCCAGTCCTCAGCTCACAGGGTGTGGGTGAGCTGTTTGAACTCAGTGGTTAAGCTGGTAGACTGAGATGAATGCAAGAGCAGCTCAATCTCCTCTTTGAAGTTTGACACAGGGAGGGGGGGGGGGTTACCCCTCCCACCAGGAGGGGCTTTAGCAGAGAGAGAGAGGGAGAAAAAGAAGGGGAGAGGAAAAACTTTACACTCAAGATTGTTGATTGTAAGAAACACTAGAGGTCCAGCTTTACTCTCAGATTGTTGTAAGGTTTCTGCTCTTTTTAATTACCGTCTCAAGTAATAGCTATGCCGCTAAGCTAACTTAGCTCCCTTAGCATCTAAGTAAAAGAAAACTATGTCAACTGTTGAAAAGCTTAGGTTTGTTACACTATATTAGTTGTTTTCATACTAACCATAACACAGATCTGCTTTATTCTTAGATTTAAAATGATTTGATGAATTTATGACCAATTTGTACTATTTATTTTCTGTGAGACCTATGATATTTCACTATATTTCTGAGGACATTAAAAGTTGACCCTCGCAAGAATAGTCAAATCTCTACACACACATACACAACATACACATGCTGCATGCTGTATCGTGCCTAGGAGACATCTAAAAGGGAGGCCAGGCCAGGTGTGCAGCAGGGACTGAAGATGAGACAGGTATGAGCAGGCCCTCGACGGATCCAGCAACAGATGGAAGGACTTTGCTCTGGCTTGTTATCATTCATCTGTCTCTTCCTTCTTCTCCACTCTGTCTTTAGGCATAAGAAGTTTCTGCTTGCTTCCAGTACAAGTACAATATCAAAGTACAATAAAGAGGTCCATGTGCATGGAATACAATGTTAAGAGCAGAACTCTAATTATAGGATTATAGGATGTATGGACTATGAATTATCACATTTATTCAAAACACTGTAAATTATGGGGAGAGGAGCACCAATACCTGGGTCATAGCTACAACTAGATAAAGGATACAATTTATAGTGATTAAAAGAAATACATAACTATAGAATTAGACAGTTAGACAAACTCTATATTAAATGACATAAATATTCTAAATTAACCTTGTAGTCGCTATATCTCATATGGTAGAGCTTAATGCTAGTAAAGTCTTGAATTTGATTCTCAGCGGAAAGTTTAATAAAAGTGGGTAAATGTAGAATTAACATAATAGTTTGGACATAGAGGCCTGTCATTTGTTATGTGTTTTATGCTTACTAAGCTAACTTGCTGTTTTTTATTTGGAAAGATCCATGATCAGTACTTTGTTTTGTGTTGCAGTACCTGGCCAACCACCATCAGCATTGTTTCTAGGAGTCTGCCACACCTTCCCTTAGCCCAGAGACCATTGCGTCACTCTATCCCACTGTCCTTGTAAGAAGACAAAGACTCTCTAGTATCCCTCATTTTATGACGCATGACACAGGTCTCAGTTTTCTTGTTAGATGTTAGAGGTGTGGCCTTGGAGGATGTTTTTTTTTTCAAATAACAGCATCAGAACATCAAAATAATATCTGGCAGATGTTGCCCTTTTTTCTTTGACAAGATGGCTACTAACTGTACATATTTCTTTATAAATAAATTGTGCAAGGAAAGTATAATGATTACATTAGAAGTTTATTTAACTTTTCTTCAATGATTTTCAATGAATGTGTTTATTAATTTGTGTATAAGCAACAAAGGAATATTGTTTGATATATATATTTGATATATGTATGTGTGTGTGTGTTTGTTTGTATGATTATTTATTTTACATAAAAAATGTGTTTAGGGATGTCAGGTGATTTTAGACACATTTTAGAAGCAGTGACTTTGGTGCCTCCAGTGGCAAATTTATGATGGTGTCCTTAAAAAAAGTGAATGCACACACACACACACACACACACACACACTGGCATACTGCTTTGTGGGAGGGAGAATTAGTTTTTGCCTCCCACTGTAAAAAAGAAATGACTTAAGGCAAACAATCTTATTTTATTTAATTTTTTAGTTTATGCTTACAAATAGCATATGATTGTGTACAATAACACTAAACTATTGTGTTAATGACCTGCAAGTTTGTAAGGTCAGAATATCGTCTTCCAACATTTTACTTCAGCCTCAAATATGTTGAAACTTGTATCTTGTCTCAGTGAATGTAGCGAAATGATTGGCTGTCTGGTCCTTTATGATAAGACTGACATACACACTGAGTGAGCACAGGGGAGTAAAACAGACATGAATCTCGCTCAGAATTCAGACAGAGAAAAATGAGCACTGGATATATATATGCTGATGCATATATATTAATATGTATAACATATATTAATATGTTTACATATTTGTTATTTTTAATGTTGATTAGTGCTGATTGAAAAGCAAAGTATAAGCATTATTATTAGTGGTGCTTGCGAAGCTATTATTCTCTTGCATTTTTTTGGACGAAATATTAGCATGTAACTCATCCACTCATAGCACTTAACATTGAGCAGAATGTTATGATGTCATAGCTCCTCACCAAAATGTCGTAGAGACTCGTGGGTGGGCTCATATCGCTTAGCAAGCAGTAACAAATGTTGACATTTAATCTCATAGCCATGCCTTAGCAAACAGTTGCAGTACCTTACCAACCACCCTATTGACTTCCATTGAAAAAGGTAAAAGGCATCAGAACATTGTAGAGTTAAATGGCCTCTTTTGACTCAGACTGACAAGTAGTGTTTGATTATCACCATGCAAACTATCCAGTCACGCCATAGCAACCATTTAGAGCACCCTAGCAACCAACATAAAAAGCTGTATTTCAGCAGCAGAACATCACAGAAACATTGGAGGAACATCAGCTCTTGATTCTCTTTAGAGACACATTTGCTTTTATAAGTGTTACCCTGTTACCTGTCTAGCTACACCCTAGCAACCATTTACAGTTCCCTTGTACCTTGTAATGATTCAGGTATTTCCCTGGCAACTCCTAGCTACACTATAGCAACCGCATAACATAACAGATAAGCCATATTTCAATTTATGTATTACCCTAAAACATGTTAGTATCATACAAAACATGCTAATTGAGGCTTAAACATGCTAGCATCATGCCAAATCATGCTAGTATCATGCAAAGTGTGCAAAGTTGAGATTACTTGTCATAGACAGATGAATGGATGAATCATGGAACGTTATTCTCACATTTGTTACCTTCGGTTTTGTCAGCATAATTATACTTGTTGTTTATGTTTACCTTCTAGCAACTTCTAGCAACAGTTGACCAAAGTCAGAAGCTATGACAATTGTAAAAACTATGTAACTAGATGATTTTCTAAAAGGTGCAATTTATTGAGAAAGTGGCTTGTCTGTTTTAGCACAAGGTATGTGTGAGTGTGTGAGTGTGTGTGTGTGGGGGGGGGCACTCATAAGAAGGGGCAGGTCTCATTAATCCATTTTACAAGCCAGAGATGAGGGCCGACACAGCACAGATTTTGATTTACAGCCTGAGAGCTTCAGTGAGTGATAAAATATGTTTACTATCCTCCTACATTTAAACTGAAGCACCCCACCTTTCCAACTTTGCACAAACAAACACCAATAAGACTTACAATTGCTGGCATTGCTATACTGAAATACTTATACTTATGATTAAATAGTTATTCATCTTATATTAGTACCATTATAAATCTAAATGTTCAGAATTGATAAACAAATAAATTCATGAAATGTCATTGGACATTATTGCCAACATGTTATTTCTTAACTCTCTAGAAGTAGAACTAAATAAATCCTTTATCACAGAAACACATAATATTCATCGATACACCTGTGATGTACACATCTTAATTTCCATATAGTTCATTCAGTCTTTAATCTCAGATTCTAATCACCATTCATTTGAAAACTTCAATCTGTTGTATAATTTCCACTAGGACACTTCCACCCCAGACTGCCCTTTTCTCATTCGTAATAGATAACTACAAGAGAAATGAAGCACTTGAGCTGCTGAACCTGTTGAGAAAAATACAAATTTTAAGGTGATTGATGAAGTATATGTACCTCTGTTCTTAGGATGGGACGGCCTCCTTCAGTCTAAGTGGACAGTTCTTGACAATATAGACTGGACCTAAGGGTGTACTCACACTAGGCAATTCGAACCGTGCCCGAGTGCGTTTGACCACCAAAGCGCGGTTCGTTTGACTAGTGTGAGTGCTCTGAACCGTGCCCGGGCGCGGTTCGTTTAGCCGTCCCTGGCCCGCTTGGAAGAGGTGGGCCAGAGCACGGTTCAGTTGG